>CM068838.1:46120860-46433360 GCA_028554795.2 Sinohyriopsis cumingii
TGCTAGTACCATTTTTATAAATCTTTGGGATAACTCGGCCGGAATTCTAAACCGCAATCTACCGCATCTCAGGCGGCCGCTCTCAGGCTAACTGAGAGGTTCAACGAGGAAGTTATATCTCCATTTGATTTTAGGTTTAGATTTGTAACGTAACATACAACATATATAAGAAGGCTTAATCATCATTATTTTCTCATAGCGATTATATTTAATTGATTCATTTAATCCTATCTTCCATTCTCTTTTGTATGTTACTTTAATTGTCCTTGCATTTATTCTGATATTTAATGTTTTGATTTTGATTAGTTACTTAGGCTTTCGTAACTAACGTCCATAACTGTTTTTGCAGCATTCTCTAAATAAATAGAATTACAGAGTATAATTACAAGTTTTTATTTCCAGTCAATTCTCCCATGTTTTTTAGCTTGCATTGAAAAGATGTGTGAAAACCAAGACTATCGAAAATTGCACACAGAATGTTCCATTTACTAAGCTGTTAATATTTGCACAGAAGATGCGTTTAGTATAGATGCATATGTTTCTGAGAAAGTTGCAATACAGTATCCTTGATTTGGAGACTGACGACAGTACGCACAAGAGAAGAATATCTTTATTTTCAATCACATTATCACTTTGCAATTACTTTCAAAAAAGGAATCAGAACATCTGTATTCGGCATTCGACTTTTTCACACGCATTCAATCAGTAAAAGACTCGTCATTTTTTTCATTTTATTGACATCACAGACTTCAGTAAAATGAATAATATATGGCTTGAACAGTTCATTAAGATTGTTTGTTGGTTCTACCAATCGGCAATAAAAAAACTAACAAACTTACATCATTGCTAGGCAGTGGTATTACAGATTTTAAACATATTTACTGCGTCACTAAGCCAGGATGTGCCAGGTTTAACAAAACTTTACTGCATGCTTAGTTCTGAAAGCAGCGCCCTAGATTTCCAACACACTTACTGCATTACTAACCCAGAAGGTGTCAGATTTCCAACACATTTACAGCATACATAGTTATGAAAACAGCATTACAGATTTCCGACACATTTACTGCATACCTAGGTAAGAGAGCAGCATCCCAGATTTCCAACATATTTACTACACAGCAATGCCAAATGTCTAATTTCCTTCACTTTCGGCATACGTATGACAGGTTTTAAACACATTTATTGCATCACAAGGCAGAAACATGCCATATTTCCGACATATCCTGTTGCTACTTTAAAGGAAACAATATTACATGACTTCGTGTTACTATTAGCTTTCAAATGAAAAATGTTTGGGGTTTCAAATCCATATCATATTAATAAAGCTGAAGTTTAGAAAGTGTGGTAGAATCACCAAATCTAGGCAGTATGGCGGCAATAGTATTTGCGAACTACGTATTTCTTGAGTAACTCTTCTTAGAAAAATCAATATATAGGTTTAATATTTACGTTTATATATAAAAATGTTGAGTGAATGCTCAGCACCATAAGCTATTGATCAATCATCTATATCCCCAAGAACACAGAATTCCAACAACTTTAGACTGGAATAATTTTTATTTTTATCGTTATCGATATTGCATATATATATATATATATATATATATATATATATATATATATATATATATATATATATATATATATATATAATAGCTTCGGAGTACCACTTCATCTGATATGGTAAGTGTTTACAGATGTAACTATCAATGTTGGACTTGAAAAGTTGAATACTGGAGGCAAATGTCAGATGAAAACATAAATTTAATGAATAGCAGCACGTACATTTTCCTTCCTGCAGCATAGCGTAAAAGCACCAACGTTTTCGTTCGTGCAGCATTGCGTAAAATGCACTGACGTTTGCGTTCGTGCAGCATAGGGACGGGCTAATAGAAGAACTATTTAGGCTAAATCAAAGTGTCCGGCGAAAAATGAAAACATAGTACACGATTTGATTGTACAATTTAAAACATCTAAATTTTATCAGAACAAGATTATGACTTAGATAAAAAAAAATAATACACAAATAAAAAGCTACGTTGATCTGGTACATTGGTTATACTACATTGTGCAGTTTGTGGTATTTGTGTATTTGTATTTACCAGCAAGATGGCAATTAAACTGGAAGAATTATTGGGTACAAGAAGAATCATTCGATAAATCTAACCTAGTAATAAATATCTCTAGAAATATAGACGAGGTAAATAATACAATATCAGCAACTTACAAATATCTGCTAGCAGAGGTATCACAGAAAGCTAAACATTAAAAAACCCAAATAACCTCTTGAAAAATAGATAAACAGAAAATCATTTGAAACATTAAAGTTAATCTTTGGCAACAAATCAGTGGTAGCCTAGCCCAGACCAAACTGCACCAGATATATCTTAGTTATGTAATTTAAACACGAATCACAAGAATTGTGACACCAATCACAAGCAATGTCAGCACCACAGATATATGTATAGTTTTCTATTGTTTCAGACGTTTTGCAAAGCACTAGAGTACATTAAATCAAACTCTTGACAATTAAAACAAACATTTCTTTGCACAAAAATGTGAATGAGCGATTCACGTTCTTGTTCTTCCCTCGGTAATCGCATTTTTAGGCATATCAAGATGGTACTTGGTAAAGTTATAATATTTCTAAGCCAAACAATTCGGACAGACGAAATCCAACAGATTCTTAGATACAGTATTCAGAGATGGGACAGGTTTTTGACAAGTAGACAAAGACAGAAAAAAGAAAAACATGAAAAGAAAAACGTGCTCAAATATACATTGTCATCTAATTGGACGAAAGATGAACAAAAGGAATATTAAAATGACAAAACAAATTGTAAGTTTTTGAACCGAAGAGAGAGAGAGAGAGAGAGAGAGAGAGAGAGAGAGAGAGAGAGAGAGAGAGATTGAGAGAGAGAGAGGAGAGAGGGGGGACTGGTCACGCCTCAGAGGCGATGGAAATCAAGCTACGATTTGGATAAACAGTATATAATTTCAAATCGTAGTTATCTCTAACATGGCACTGTAATTGCAAACAGTGTGTGGCATATCTCATTAAGTTTCAGCATCATAAAATATGCCATTTCATTGATTTGCATTGCAAGTGAAAATGTTTCAGTGCTCAGATGTTAAACATTTAAGCAGTGCTAATGTTTCTAACGTTTTATGTAGGCGCCCTTTTCAATGCAAATGACTTACACAGGGAAATAGAGTACTTTCATTGAATTGGAAAAATATATTTTTTCAATCAGCAGACAACAAGTAAATTTTAAGGTTGAAATGACAATTACAAACTGCACTCATTGACCTGATCTTTATAATTGATATGTTGATATGAAGATCTAAAGGAAATCTGTTCATGTGACTAGATTGACCTTTTGTTGCAAAAACTCTTTTAAGCGTGACAATCGTTACATTGGTCTTTGAATAGAAATAAATAAGTTTTGGTTCAATAGTTACAGTCCCAGATTTGTAAAGTTTTAGAAAATATAAATTATAAAAACGGATTAGGAGTAACAGTTGCTAGACCACTCATAATTTGTTAAGTGATAAAATCATGTTTTTCTGCGTGGGAAGAAAATTGAATATATTATTAATTTCTAATTCCTAGACAATAACATCTCCCCAAGTCGTATAAACATGCTAATTTGTTGATTGTACAAGAAACATTATAGGACAATTCAAATTATGAATACCAACAGCGAACGACACAGTTGGTGAGATATCAATGGGAGAAGATACTATTTATTTTGAAGGATCTGCACATCGCACATAAACTTGACGGATGCCAAAATATGTAATTTGAACCAAACAATGCATGTCAGATAAATGCTAAAATGGAAATGCGACGCTATTCTATTGCCACTATGAGACTATCTCTGTTAATTGTTGTTCTTGCCAATGTGCAACAGTCTTTGTTATTTGTTGTTTACGATTGTATTGTATTATGTACCAGAATGCTCAAATACATTGAAAACCTGCGAGCAGTTAATAAATACTGGCAGAAGACTTGCTGTGATAAACTGGAATTGATATAAATAGTTTATAAATAGTTTACATGTTTACCATATCATAAATATAAATTATAAATTTCAAATATTATAATAAATAGTTTAGGCATTTACCATATTATTCTCTACATATTTTGTATACATGTTTTGATGTCAAAGATAGTTATTTAAACAATGCAATATTTAAAATAGTAGCAATATATCTCGCAATTGTTCTGAAAATGGGCAGGCTTACACAATGCATTCAATAAAAATCGTATTGAATCAAACGACAACAGCTCTCAAATAAGAATGTCAAACAGATCAGCATCAACATGGAATACGTTGCTTATTTCATATTATTAAATATACAAAATTTGTAATTAACTAAAATTAAGATGCACATTAATATATAGTGCATTTTACAAGCACCATACAAAGATTCCAAAGGATGAATATGTACTTTGTGGAGATCAAAGATTCCACAAGGATGTATATTTACTTTGTGGAGATCAAAGATTCCACAAAGATGGATATTTACTTTGTGGAGATCAAAGATTCCACAAGGATGGATATTTACTTTGTGGAGATCAAAGATTCCACAAGGATGGATATTTACTTTATGGAGATCAAAGATTTCACAAGGATGGATATTTACTTTGTGGAGATCAAAGATTCCACAAGGATGGATATTTACTTTGCGGAGATCATAGATTCCACAAGGATGGATATTTACTTTGTGGAGATCAAAGATTCCACAAAGATGGATATTTACGTTGTGGAGATCAAAGATTCCACGAGGATGGATATTTACTTTGTGGAGATCAAAGATTCCACAAGGATGGATATTTACTTTATGGAGATCAAAGATTTCACAAGGATGGATATTTACTTTGTGGAGATCAAAGATTCCACAAGGATGGATATTTGCTTTGCGAAAATCATAGATTCCACAAGGACGGATATTTACTTTGTGGAAATCAAAGATTCCACAAGGATGGATATTTACTTTCTGGAGATCATAGATTCACAAGGATGGATATTTACTTTGTGGAGATCAAAGATTCCACAAGGATGAATATTTACATTAGGGATACGAAAGATATAAACATATGTTGATTCAGAATGTGAAGTGACTTTTTAGATTCAATCATAGAATATAGCAAAGAGTTTTTATTCTAGATTTATATCCTGTTGATCGTTGTTAAGGCCCAACAATATTTATGAGGCGTAATGTATTTTCAGGATGGTCTTATACCGTTTGAAGTTTAAAAAAACATAGCAGACGGTGTAACTTCACTAAATGCGATCTTCTCTATAAAGTCAAGAAACGTTGCTCAAAACACTTTTACTAATATTAACCGAGTTCAATTGTTTACAATCGGTCGGTTTAAGGAATACAATAAACATGACAATGTGGTCACTACAATGAAAAAAAAAACCCAGGTTAGGTAATCAATGACGGTAAAAATGACGTTAAACAAGGATTGATGGACATCACGTAGGTGTTGATAAAATTCAACGACATTAAGGATTATTTTAAGTTCAATACAATAAATGATTAACAGCGATCCATATAAATAGTCAATCCATTATGCATTTTGACGAACAAATATATACAAGTAATATTTTTTTTTTAAAAAAAAAAGTTAAATTACAATGAATTGTCACGAGATTAAGCAGAATCAGTTAATATTTTAAAAGATATTTCTTCCCTGTTGGTAACGTACAAGCTAGCTTACCTACAGGAGATTTACTTTCTATAGATAATCATTAGACATATAAGAGTAATCTGAAATAGACTAATGAATTAAATGGCAAATCAGGAGTACTTATAAAGAACATGGAAAGACGAAAGTCACAATGTCAGAGATTCAAAGGCTGTGTACAAAATAAGAAATGAAGCTGGTAAAACAGTGAAAGAAATGAATATGTTAGAACGATTGATAGAGACTTAATTGCTAATGTGCCGTTTAAGAAAGTTAAATAGAGGACCCGTTTATATACATTTAAAAATTAAGTCTATTGCGCTATTTTGAGACTTTCAAAATTTATACGTTATAGTACATTCATGGACTTAACTAGATTTTGTCTTAGACCCAAACATCATGTACAAAAATAATAAGCTCTACTACTAATGTGTTTTCGCTTCGAGATATTTCGCATACTGCTTGGACCTCAGATTAAAAAACATCAATAACAGAATCTTACAATTGACAATTTACACACATTAAATTGGATAACTCACCTTAAACAAACTATAAAAGCAAATGCATTTACCAAGATAGAAATATGTTACAAGGAAAAAGATTTTCTTTACATCGTAGGTCCATGTTCAAATTTGAAAATGGTGGCTCGGTAAGAAAAACAAACTGGCCAGTATGGATTACAACAGCTTGTGATATTCCCTACTGGTATTTACTAGACGCAAATATGCCAAACTTAGCCAAATTAGTATGCAAATATTTAATGTTAATTCTCAGACTCGAAACTGCAGTTTCAGTGTAAACCACCTTATCTGTTGAAGATGCATTGAGAAAGCAAATCTCTTAATTTTTAGCGTAAAGTCTGGAAAGTATAAGAATATATAAATTGCATGATATCTTATGGAAATAACAAGTATGTTTGGCTTAACGACGTTGGGAAGATGTGGGCGGGAAAAACAGGATTACGAAGAATAGAATTGTTATGCACATGGCGGCGTTTAGAAACGGATGTAACGTATACGTATGCTGAAATTGCAGTGCTGTAACTTGGGTCGATTAAAGGCTATGTGCTAGCTGAATGGTCCACTTACGACAAGAGACATGATGAAAGTAGAAAATATGTTACTAATGTTACAACATCGAGCAAAATGAAAAATCCATCTAAAGTGTTTTGGTTTGACGTATATAAAGCTTATTATTATATGCTAATTTATGTCTATGTTAACTTTGTATTGCCAGCATCGTGCAATAGTTTACGATATTTGCACACTTTCATATTGCATTCACGTGCACGACACGTATGCCGAATAGTAATTAGGTGTATTAGGAAATACTTTATAAACAAATCGTGTGCACTCAATGTAGACAATCTACGTTTAGGTTGATTAACTTTGTTTCTGAATGAACTAAAGAAGGTGTTTCATGGATTGCCATATACGAGCTGTTTTGCATTATTCCGAGTTAACGTTTCTGATATAATGTTTCGGATTTAGGTTTTGCGATAGACGCCAGACAGGTCATAAAATTGCAAGGGTCTCTACAAATAATAGACAAGGCATAAACGTGTCTTCTTTAGCTGGTAATAAGAATGACAAAAATATACTTACAGTTTTACATCCTTAATTTCCTCAGAATGCACTTTCTTAGTTGTGCAAATACGAATTACATGAGCTATGTCATGGGTTCCAAAGCTTGATTACACATTTCGAATTGTACTGTAAGGTAACATCCTCGTTACTGCACTAAAAATGAAAAGAACATTATATTCCATATCGTCCTTTTGATAACTACAACTGGAAGAGTTCATAATTTCCATATTGTGATTCCAAACATACAAGTATTGAACAGAAGAACATATTTCAGTTTTAAGTAGATCAAAACGACAATTTCTTTCGGAAGTGATGTCGAACGCGCGACTAAGTTCAAATTTAGCTGGTCGAAGTTATGTGCACATTAATATTGTTGTTGTATACTAATCAATCTGTGATTGTGTAATTAGATTAAAATACATCATACCTTCTTTTACTTCGTTTCTTGTAGTATATTTTTTATATAGGAAACCTTCCGCACAGTATATCTATTCGAAAAAACTCATTCACATTTTCCCATTCAACGGCAGTAAACTATAATTATAAGCACATCATACAACTACTAGCATACATTGTAACTCCATTTCATTTTTAAAAAATGGGTTGAATTACATAAAGCTTGTAATAATCTCTGTATTGTTTCGCTATCCCACCTTTCAACGATGGGAACATCCTAAAGTGAAACTGATGATATCTCTGATGCCTGGTTGTCTGGCCGGAATATTTTAGCACCAATGTTCATGGCTGGACAGAGGGCAATACAAATGAATTTAATAAGATCAAATTTGATAATTTGATAATTTGATGGACTATATTCTTAATCAATTTTATACACGGCCCAGCCTGCGATCCCAGAGTAATATGAGCCAGATAAGCCAAACGTTCCTTTTAGCACCTTGTATTTCCGGCTAAAGACAGACCTACATCATAGAGCTGGAGAGTACACTAATGGTTAGACAAGGAAGTAAGAAGAGGTTTTAAGACACAAAGCAGTTTCCGAAAGATAAAGTGATAGTTGTATAAGATGACGTTAAGCATGTTTTATAAGAACGTACCAAGCGATGCAGAAGGTATTACTGGATTCTGCAGATAGAGCCGAAGTATTGAAGATACGTCAATTCTCAACAGCCTGAAATACATGTTGTTGTCTTCATATGTTAGGAGAAAATCCGGCAGAAGATTTGATGAGGGCTGCGCGAAGAGGCAGAGGTTACCCTGTATCTTTTCCCAGTCGATGGACAGCTCACAGCAGTCATGTAATAGCCAAGATATTCGTCCGAATATATGCATGCTTAGTGGGGTCCTTGAGTCGTTCAAACAGGCTATTGAAAAGTGCAGCTTCACTATAAATGCAATCCTTACATTTGAAAGACTATGGAGACTTGTCCGCCCAATCAATTTTCCCTTGCTGGTTGCATGCCATGAGAAAAATACTAGATACGCGGAGGTATGTTTGAATACGAAGCGTTAATATTGCTATATACATGCATGGCATCACCGGGTGTCATTTGGATCCAGAGTGGCGTAACATAGATGTTATGACGACAAAACTTTAGCTATGTAAGCATGCAAAGCTCTGTTTACATTAAAGTAAAACTAACATTATTCTCAAAAATTAAGCCCACAATTACATAAAAATATTGCCCAATAGAAGCTGCTGGAATTCCATGAAAGCCTTGAGTTCTGAGAGAGGGCGAATCAGCCACAATATTGATTCATTTGCAGAAAGTGAAGATTGAACTTTTAAACAATGTATCTGCCTGTGTGAACCAAACGAACACTTGTATTAAACACTTGTATTAACACCATTTTCCCATTACGGTGAATTGAAAACTACACAAATGGCATCTGACAACTTCCGTATCATTTGGCATCGTATAATATCACCCGGCTACTGGTTGTATACTGTGGAAATGTCTAGCAACAGTTTTGTCTGATTGCGTGTTTATGTATAACGATCATATTTAATTAACGTTTGAAGGAACACCAATTCTTTGTATAAAGTGATGAACGTTGTGTCCCGTTCATCGTCTCCATATATATTTATTTACTTTGTTATATTTTTCTCTTCGTTGTTATATTTGTGTGTTATCATTTTAAACTTAATCCATACTCATTTGGTTTCATTCCTTTTCCAATATCATTTTACCTCCATTCCACGTTTAGTACAAATGAACCATGAACGAATGCATGCCAGTAAATCATTTTAAAACGGCAAATGGATAGCTTAACATCTGATTGAAAAGCAATTGACTGCGAGACAAATTGGGTTTTATAGACATACCACTAGGCATTTCCAACGCTATTATACGGGCATCCTTAATTTATATAAAATGATGTTGATCTTGTTGGGTGTGCAGGTAAAATTTTATATCTTGGACTGATGTGAATAGCTGCAACAAAGGGTAATACTTCGAAATATCTGTTCAATAGCAGACATTATTGATATTTGGTACAATGCTTTGCGTATGCCATCCATTACGCTTGTATCGTTTGGTTCTTTAGCATATTTTTGCTTACAATATAGCAATAGTAAAGTAGGGTGTTTAATAGAGGCCTGATATTTTGTGTTTCAGTTATTGGGCGTGAACAAGAGCATGTATGAAATTAATTTGAAGAGTCCTGATGAAGGTATTTTCAAATTAATGTTGGGTTATGGGATCTAAACTCGCTTGTTTCTAACAGATGATATTCGTTTCGAAGATGTCCTATAACTGGAATACACAACAACACTTGTTTTAATGATGATTCATTTATTATTCCCTGCCTTTTTCGAAAATAAAAAAACGGAATTAATGTATTCGCGTTTCCGTCAGTCAGTCAGTCTTTTCGTCTGACTGTCACAATTATGTTTTCGCTCAATAAACTTTTAAATTGCGGAATGGTAGCAATCAGATTAAACCGACGTCGAGTCATTTTGAATCTGAATTTCAAATCTGTTTGGTATTAAGAATTGTGTTGTGTGGAAATATAGTGGGTCTGAGGTCACAAATACTCAAAATATTAAAATCTGACAATGGTGTTTGGGACAAACTATACAGAGTTTTTATTGCTCTTTCTAAAATCGCATTACAGGAACAGTGCAAAATGAGCAAAGAGTTCATCTGTAACATTAATGTTGATGATAAAATCTTGAATAAATTACAATCAATGGCATCGAACTGAGAAGTATAGGTATACCATGGCTATATATCTACGTTACAAAAATCTAGTACGATATGAAAGAAACAAAAATAGACCTGTAATCCTGACGTAAAATACAGGTTATAACATCCACCCACTTTAGTTTTCTCCCAGGAACACAACTCATCTAAATTCGGAACCTAGCCTTACATTGATCAGATCCTGGCTGATTTGGAACATCAACATCATAGTGGCCTCACATTGTCTTTTCAGACCCGTCCAGTTTATTTCCTGCACAATAAATGCCTCTTTATTTGATTTCAGCCATTTTGTGTACTATTTGATGCTGATAAGATCGTTGGTTTTTATCATTGTCAGTATTATGTGTCAATGTTATGACGCCCTGATTGTGTTTGTTTTTCTGTGTTCTACTACATCTTTTAAGGGAGTTATAATTACTGATTGTAAAACGTTCGGATTGGTGCAGGACCTCCCTTAACTATTATTGGAATTTGAAGTTATACAGGATTCCGCTTAATTGTGATGGTATCTTGACTGAATCGATTGTCATCATCTGGAGTTATAGCCCGTGATTTTTAGACCCACTTTAGTCATCAGTTTAGTCTGTTGTTTTACAATTTGAAAATGGCTCTTTAACTGTATGGCCATTGTCACCTACCCTTGTTACACAACGGTTACACTCTGTACATCCGAAGGCATTGCTGGATGTTAGTTCCAACAAATTTCTTCTTGCTTTATATGACTGTTGCAGGCGTATATCTTAGTATGTTTCACCACCAAGAGTTAATGCTGAATTTATTAGTGTAATAATATATTACTGCGCCAAGTACTAGTTTAAATTAAATGGACCTACGCACTTACTGTGCAAAACGTTTGTTGTCTTCACATGCAAAACGGTCCAATATAATTTTCAATCAAATTGATATAGTTTTGAAAAGCTACCTATCATTACAAGCTTTTCGAGTCACTTTACATTTACACATAATTGTATTTATCCAATGTTAGAAAAAGTTCTAGATATACAGAAAAAAGAAGACAATATTTATTTCTTGTATCCTTACCTTATTATCAATTGCCGGCAACGTCTTCCAAAAAGTCTTACTTCTTCTTACACGTCATGCCACAGATAAAAGCCTGAGCGGTAACCAGTCAGGATCATCATGCACGGACCAAATGTTCTCACTATATCAAATAATAGAAAAAAGCCTACAAAATCAAGTTTCAAGGCTCAAGGTATAATAGGTTGAAAACAGCCATAACACCGCTACACCCAGACTTCAAGTGACACAGAAAATCTAACAAACAATTGTTAGCATCTTGAGAAATATGCATCGTGTTTGCTCTTGTTGTATGATGTCAGATAACACAATTTGTCAACATTGACATCAGAGTGAGACAAGTAAATGTATGGTCATCACTGTTGTATGGAATCCACAAAATGTATTCTGATTCCCATACCTAGGCAGATACATCGCCACCGATGGGTCAATTGAACAAGACCTAATCATTAGAACTAGGAAAGCAAGTGCTACATTTCATGTCTAAGCAATGTTTTTTCACGCCATCCAAGAGAAACAACACACATACTTGTTCAGTTTTGATGCATACAAGTGCATCACGCTAGAGAATGAGTGGGTGATATAGAAAATGTGATATGAAAAAGTGATACATCTGATACTCAAAGGCGATTGCTCACGAACTTGCATGCCAACTGCCCTTCCCAACCATCTTATAAATCAGGTATAATATTATAACTATCAGACATTATGTAGAGTATGTATTTAAGGTCAAGCAGCCTATTTAATTTAGGTAAGGAGCCAATTTACTAGATGGCTGGTAAATTTCGATGGCGTCTACCTCAGTCACCCCTTCTTTGCCTCACCAGTGTCCCTTCATTATCTTTAATTTGAAACAACTTCGATCTTAATATGTCCGCTGATGTCCGTAGCATTATAACCTTGCGTGTATAAACTGAATGGATGCATGTAACATAATATTTTGTCCGTTGTAATGTTGTGTTGAGTGATCGATAATGAGATTTCTTTGTTCATTCTAGAAAACCAGTTACAGCGCTCGTTCATACGCTTAATTGCATCTTCGACGTATTTGCATACGCGTAGTTCGTTAAAAGACATCATGAACAAAGTGCATCATATGTTAATAGACATAACAGGTCAGATGCATTATGGTATTGATTTATGGCAGGATGATTGACCTTCAAAACTACGACTTTAATGTTCAAAGGTCATTAGCCTGCTAAACTTTTAAGGTTGACTTATGAAACATTATAACTGTAAACGGAGTAGCCGAAGAAAAATACTGGCAAAATACATTTGTCTCTGATTTTTTGTATCATATTTGGTTTTTTCTTTCCTCGAGGTATATGTGCAAATTATCAACATCATTTCTCCTACTTGGAGAAAAACAAATATATTGTATTTTTCATTTTCAAATTAACGGCTCCTATATTTATTTATATTATGTAAGTATTACCATAACAATGGGATTTACCAAAGTTTCAGTTTTAGCTATATTCAAGTTGAAAATTACAACAATGTTTCTTAAACTCCAGGAACTATACTTTATAATATTTGCCATTATAGTTAGTTTGAGCCAACTTAAATCTAATAAATCCATTATAGCTTAATTATGGGTATGCGATATGGAAGTTTTTATTAAATATGCACATTCGGAAAATCGATTGTCAATGATTAATCAAGCTTTGCAGGAGTTGTATATGATTTTCACCATCATAAGGAGAAATCAGATCTACATTCCATTACTGAAATATTTTCCTTAAACATAATCTCATTATGGTATAAACCAATCCTAACACAAACATTCTCATGAGGGTACTGAGTAATCCTAGCACAAATACAAACAATCTCACGAGAGTACTGAACAGTCAATGTATAAATACAAACTTTCTCATGACGGTACTAACAATTATAGTACAAATATAAACTTTCTCATTTGGGTACTAAACTATCCTAGTAGAAATACAAACATTCTTAAGAGTATATTAAAGCAATCGTAATACAAATACAAATAATCTCAATCTTAGAATTTACTATTATTTTACAGATGAAATTAGATTGCGAGCCATTATGACATAAACATGCTCCACAAAATCAAGCAAGTCAAATTTTCGCAGATTCTCGTATTATTTACAGTTTGTCAGTCTTAATTATCTACGTCATAAATATATCTTCTTAAATTATCCTTTTGTGTGTTTTTCCTTTCTTTCTTTTTTGAAAAGGAAAGGGAGCGGACAGCAGCTGAGGTAGTTTCAGTACTGAGTTACCAACAAATATTAGTCATTTATTTTTCATTTAGTTAATGAACATAATGAAATATGCCTTAAGTAACGACACAACGGACCGATATTCTCTGTCCCTGGAGAGATTCGCATGTGGTATTGCTTGTTTTTTTACATGTATTGATGTGGCTTGTTTGTGAGCAGAACAAAAGACACCAAGGAATAATGCACTCGCGCTAAAATAATGAACCAATTAATTTACACTGGAAATCAAGAACCCATCTAGTACATATAGGTTGGATTTCCTTTAGGATGCAATTTAAATTTAGGTCAAAATAAAGCCATCATCTTATCTATCAATCTAACTATGTATCTATTTTCTATCTATGGTCAAAATTAAACCATCAATTTATCTGCCTATAACATATCTGCATGGCTGCTCTCTCTCTCTCTCTCTCTCTCTCTCTCTCTCTCTCTCTCTTCATCCAGGTTTTTGTAAAAGGCAAATTATTCAACTTCTATTCATAACTTAATAAAGGCTAAAAGTGCCACAAGCATCACCCTCACCCCAATACCAGACCCATATCACTGAACACAGGATCAGTGAATAATATTGCATTCGTGACGGATTTTTGGTTCTTGAGAAGTTTGGGTCATAACAGTAGTCATGAATGCAAATAAATGAAATATGGCAATTCGTAAATCTCGGTATTTATAAGTTCAATATTCTAGTGTGAGCGGTATGACTGTTATGTAAGGTAAGTGGAAATTCTTCATCTGTACATTGATGTAGTAGACGAGTTAGAAAAGGTACCAAATCACTCGCGTGTTTACTACACCAAAACAATGACTTTCACTATACGCTAAGTTATATTACCTAATATTCAGCTTTTACATTGCAAATTTCTTATACCAAAGAGATGTGAATGGATGCGCAAATTTTCTTTTAAGAAAAAGTTCTTTTGCTGGAAGTTATTTATTGGAAGTGTAACACTGAGTGAATTGTATGATTCAAGTTTAGTAGGCTTTATGTTTTCGGCATGATTTTTAATTCACTTTAATTTGCAAGACATTTGCAAATAATTTCAATTAGAAAATAAGCACCAATAAAGGATTCTGTTAATAAAATTACTGAGTTTGCGAGCGTATCTAATAAAATCTGAAATGTTAATCAAAGCACAATGCAGTACGTTTTAATACCACACTCATTCAGGACATGGTGTGTTGATTCTAAACATGTGTAATCATTTGGAAAACAGTAAAATTTTCTATAAACTTTCATCACGGAAATGCATCCATGGAGTGATACAGCCTATACAAGAGGAAATCGACGAAAATGGTGTTGATCTCAATCAAATTATAACGGTCGCTAAAACCATGTCAGAACATTTTTGTGTACCCTAATTGGATTCTGTTACTATGTTCAGCACCAACAAAAATGTTGTTCACTGACTTGATGTTTGAAACAAGAATGTCAATAACGATTGCCACGAATAGTAGTTATATCTTTGTAGACCTGAGTGTACGTATATCGTATGGCCGTCTTCATCCCTTAATACGATGAGCCCAAGGTAAATAGATTATGGGGATCAAGAAGGTAATAACATTCGTTACACCCAGATAAACTAATATGGAATGGATTTATTACTTCATATACCATACATATACGTATTTCTGGAGAAAAAGACAAAAATAAATAAAAGATAAAAATTTATAGCATGCTCCTGGTGGCTCTAAAAGCATTTGCAACAATTTTCTCTTCTGATCAGCAATGTTAAATTAAATTCTAATGTTATTTTGAGTAAAACTTTCTCTGATAAAGAACCACACGCTAACCCTTTTTTATATTTTAATATAAACATTCCATTGCATATATGTACACCACAAATTAGATATCTACATTTTAACTTAAGAAGCAAAGATCGTGTACTGACTCACGTCCTGCGACTTACTCACATACCAGTTTGTAGTTCTATTTACAACAGTATTGAGGTCTTTCACCCCCGCTAAATTATTATTCAGCTAAGAAATGGATTTTATCTCGATAATTGGACGATTATATATGTAGAAGTTTGTATATGTGGCAATTGTAAGTCATCTCAGGTGAGTAGCCCGTAATGAACGGCATGACGGTACGTGATGTGCATAAATCCTTCGGTAAACAAGGAAAATGTATATACCATCATGGTTTCTGTAGTGTTTCCTGGGGCTTATTTTCCTAACATGGGAACAAAGGCCCGAACGTGTTCCAGATTGTGTGTAATATCAATAGATATAAAATGGGTCCATAAAGGACCTTATCAGCTACGTGATGCGATAAATAGCGGGTTATTTCGCTATTGTTCATATCAGGATTAACGACAGCGGCTTTCTTAATCAATCAGCCTACACCAACTTACTTTGTATGTTTAATTAAAAGGCATTAAAAAGGAATTGTTAATTTGGTAGTTTTAATACATATCGGCACTAAAACTTTTGAATCATTATTGACAAAAAGATGGAGCAATTATTCAGTCTTTCTAAAAGTACAACAAAGTTTTCTTTCTAATTATAGTGTGTCTTGGTGCATTTATGTTGTAGAACGACTTTAAAATGTCAACGCAAAGAAGGAAAACTTCAAAGACTTTTTTCTGGCAAGAAACTGGCGCATTCGCGTTATTTTGGTATCAATACATGTTAGCATGATATTGCATTATACTAATAGTCCTTCCAACACTTTGCAATGTCAAAATTCTCTGTTGATATTAATGAATTTCAGAATAATATGTACTGTCAATTTTAAAAATATAGTGTCATTTGCGAACTGACCTCTGAATAGTTTATCAGGAGTATTGTTTCGATCAAAAATGATAATTGACAACGTGACTCAATCAAGTAAAAGAGACAGATAGTATTGTCTGTACTGTCCATAACAATATGGCAAGCAAACATCAGTAATACAGGTTTAACCATACCACAAGACATGTTAGTGTTCTGCCATGATAAATATATTTATGTAAACGAAACATTGGAATCATTCTAGAAAAGGGTGTACGCGTTTTTGTACGTATATTAAAATGTCAGATTTGCACTTCTTATGACCATACAGACATAATACTCACCCATTTATGTTACCATACCTATTTAGAACATATTTCTGTGAGGAAAAAATTCTAATGCAAAACTACATCCTTCTCAATATAATATTTTAGCCGAAGACCAAGTTGACAACGGTATGGCCGTACAGAGGAGAAAATAGTGGATCATCAGATAGGAGTTGAATCGTAGCCCAGCTCCTCAATATCCTAAATGTCACTGTGTATTGTCTCAATTATCTATGGTTTGCTTCAACTGAATATAGTCAGTGCACATGACACATCCGCTATATTCAAGTATTCAAAATAGTAAGAGCTAAACCGTGAAAGGATTCTTCAAGAATTTATGTTTATCTCATGTTTTTTTATTAGCTGCTTTAGTTCGCTCTTTTCTTCTGGCAGAAGATGCGAAGGTTAATAGTCCAGATTGTCCAATATTTCCAAATTGCAAAGACGGGTCACAAGAAAGTCATTATAATCCGATTACAAATCTTTGTTAAAATAATTAGTGAATAGCATATCAAGAAGAAATTTATTGAATAAATTAGATGGTTATCTCTGTCAACATACTCTTTTAAGCTGATTCTGTTTTCTCCTTCTATGATTACTTTAAATGTATTTTAAGTCACCCACGTTTCAATGGGATAAGGACCAAAACTACTTAGCCGGATGAGGATTTTTAGCTGTGGGAAATGGAGCCAAAACTTATCACCCGGCTCGAAACTCCTATCCTTTGCATGTTCTGCATACATTAATTTCATTCTTAATTGAACTAAGAGAAGATTAGTTCTTGCACTTTCACACGCTTTGAACAATCTGTATTTAAATCAAAGACAGATTCATATTGTACTCTTCAGTTCAAAGAAATTTATAATTCAATAACTTCAATTGTCCACAGACATTATGTCCAAAAGCTAGGTAAAGCAGACTAAAACCTAAAGGCTCTTGGACTGATTCTTTAACAGCACAAAAATCAACAAATGAACACCTAATCTTTCCTGTGCCAAACAAAATACGACCTAATAATATTCTTCAAAAGTCTTATGAATGCTTCCCAAAGCACATTACACTCACGGCAGAAGATTTCAACTGCTGAATGCCTAATTCATGCATAACTTACTGGAAAATTCCAGACATAAAATTTAACCCTTTATTAAATTGGACAGACATTGGAAGTACGAAAAGTGTGAATAACTTATGAAGGCCACTACTATGGTCTTAGTTTTAATATTCCTCAAAGAAATATATTTTTAAAATCTTGTGGACGCACTAAGGTCAATAAGTATTGACTTTCTAACATGGTTATCGGGATTAGGCAGACACAGTCTACTACTATTTAACTAAATTGTTAGTCAGGAATAGGCTGCAGTTTTGGTATCTTCTGATTGGGGTTCCCTTCAATTAGACATGTATGTCAAGATCTATAGTATTTAGAAAACTCACTTTTAATTTTGGGCCTATGAAATTATTTAAGATTTTGCGAAAAGTTTTTGTGACCACTAAATGACCAGACAATGGAGTTTTGTGGGCTACGCTAAACATTTCCTGTCACTATAGCTTAGGAATAACAACTTCATAGATCCCTGACCACTCATCACCCACGGGTACCTCCAGTGGCATTATTTCCTCATAAGGAACAAAATTACAAGTTGTTGCTTGTATGGTTTCTGTTTCACTAATAGGCTCTGAAACTAACAGGAGACACTAGGATATTATTCCTTTCGGACAACTAGTAATTGTTTATTATAACCCTCATTAGAATCAAGAGAATGAGTAGCAAAAATAATAAATCACTGTGATCAATACCTATTGATTGATCCAAACAAGGAGTGAAAGTGACCTCATTAAAAGCCTGACCAATACATGTGGCAGCTAAAGGAATATCATCCTAATCAACATCATTCTCAAGAACTTTCTTTGCCATAGCTCTAGTAGCTGCGCAAGTTGGATATAAACCATCATCGTTCTAAAGAGCTTTGTCAAAGCTCTACTAACTAAGCAAGTTGGATATAAATTAGAGATTCAATTTCCAATAGGTTTAACTCTTTAGTCAGTATTTTGTCAGTTACAAGCGGATTGACCACATACCTATCTTCATCTAGGTCATTAACTAATAATGAATTAACACCCTGAATGGGCAAAGAGTCACCTCTCCTATTGTAACGGGTCCTGAGACTACATCTGATAAAGACTCTGTAAAACTCCTGTATCTCTTAATATCTTAATAGGTATTGGCTTGGTATATTCACTATCAAGTGATACAGAACCTTTCGACACGGATCGTTCATAATTATCCATACAGAGATATAACTTGGGTTTGCTAGACACAATAAATTGATTTAATTCAATGAATGACCATGACCCGGCCCTCTAACATACAAATAGCATTGGAATAGCTTTGTCTTTATTCCGTTACCAAAGTTCAAACTATAGCAATGAGAAATAACGTGTTCTTTCCTCTTACAATAAGTGAACGTAGGAAGATATAATGAGCAATGCAATTCCAACGAATGATTAAATTAAATAAATGAATGACAAAATTAATTATTCCAAGACTTGCAGTACTACCAAGAATGCCCAATTCTAAGAAATATTTGTATTATATAGAATTCCTATATGCATTAGAGAGAATACAATACGAGGCTTGAATGAATCATCTTGGTATTTTCAAATCACTACATCGATGAACATCAGCTGTTCTAACACTGAGTAATCATAAATTAGGTCAGCTTAGATTTTCATGACTCGTGTCCTGGAGTTCAGTCGTGTGATGTTTACCTGAGCTATAGTACATCTCAACCTTGAAACTTTATGAATTAATCGAAGTACTTGATACATGACATATTACAGTGCAAACATACAGTTTATATGAATTTTAGTATTTTAAATATTTTCTCTTATTAACCCCTACAAACTATATTTATGAATGATAATATACATATCATAGATATACATAGATGAAAAGAAAATCAGTTATCTTATGTGTAATTTGAGACGTTTATAAATTTTGCAAACGTACCCTGTTCTTAAATTTGCGGAAAAATATTAGACATGTAAGATACTGATTTTTGATGATGGAGATGCAAACTTAAAAAAAAATGTTTTGCTGATAACATATCTAAATGTAAACATTTTAGTGTCAAAGAATTCTTTTTGACGACAACTCACAACGAGAATTTTTGGAATGCGCTTAAAACGACAAATTGAAATGTATCAGCACAAAAACAGAAATTATTGCAAATCTACGTAGTTGCTTAATTCAAAGCAAGAACGGATTTATTGGCATGGGATATTTTGCTCAGTGACCGTGCAAGCGCTAATGAATCCTTCTGAAATTGATTTCCTAAAATAATTAATTATTAAGTTCGAATGGTGCACGTGAGCAGATAATGTAATCTCTGACTGACCTCCAGGCGCTAGCATAATTTGATATTTGTAGAGGAAGCTTTATGTTAGCTTTAATGTAAATTCAACCAATATCCAACTCTTTTTGGATGAAGCAAGGAAGAAAGATGAAAAAAGGATCATGCACTCAGAAGGTAAATATAAAGTACTTGATGGCCATGCTTATATGGTCTCTCCAAACCTGATATTGAATCCAAGGGTTAAAATGTATTCCCAGACTGAATATGTCTTTTTCATATTAGAAACAAAACGCACTTGATAACTGTGTACCGCCATCGAACTGCTAGCATCAAATATAATAGACATATATATATATATATATATATATATATATATATATATATATATATATATATATATATATATATATATATATATGAATGCAAAAATACATATATTAAAAACAGATAACAGATTCATTATTTATGAAGTATGCTTGCTCAGTTATATTTAACATAATTCAATATCGTATAAACATTTAGTAAAATTGATGTGGTCAATAAAGTAAAAGCGTCATGGTTAAATATATTGACAAATATGAAACTCGCAATAATGATTTACAGCCAAATTTACATCAGATATGCTACACGGTCATCAATTTTTTTTATTTCACTTTCACTTGTAGTATCGAAAATACAAATAAGATTTGGATTTCCAACCGATTTCCATTCATTATTCAGAAGTAACTTATCCCAAAATTCCATCGATCTACCAGTCGATTATTGGTTATTCCTAATTTGGAAAGGCCGCACACAAATCATGTCTCAGACAAATTACGATATATTGCATAATGATAACTGCTGTGCTTAATAAAGTGTTGAATATCACTATTTTTGCCAAATTCCGTTAAAGTCGCTATTGAATATATTTAAAACAAGTCAGGTGAAAACAGACAGACAGGTAGGTATGTAGACAGACAGACAGACAGACATACAGACAGACAGATAGATACATAGATAGATAGATAGATAGATAGAGAGAGATATATATAGATAGATAGATTTGATAGATAGACTATTTGTGTTTGTTGTTTCAAACGGAGGTGGCAATGCCCAGCGAAAAAGACCAGCTGAAATCAAGAAAAACTAAATCAAAGAAACGATGACAGAAGAATTTTGGACCAGATTTCACAGCCAAAAAGACACGGCAAACTGTTCAGTTTCGTTCCATTTGATTGCTTAATATTAAAAGACTGAAAGTACTTGACGACCCTTGTTGTAGCAGATGCGGCTAAATGGAACGATATTGTAAAACACAATTTACAGCATGGAGGTTTTGTTTTTAAATGTGAATTAATTTACCTGTATTAACCTACCAAGCATTCAATATTATATCTATTAATTTAATCAGTCATTTGTCTTATCAAAAATCTACTGAAAATTTAGAATCTTTGAAGAATAACTGAAATTACTTAATGAAGCCCATATGTTTTGATAGTAAATATTTCATTAAAATCTGTGTTAAAGACTGGATCCATATGATCACGCCTGGATTCTAATCCATTATTGAATTAATACTAGGGAATAAGGGACACCAATTATGAATGCAATTGCTCGCAATACATTGAATCGGAGTTTCAATATTAACTCACAGACACAGAAAGATACAAATCTGTTCTTCAAAAGAGAGACATAATGTCACAAGCTTTTGGCGTTAGTTATCTGACTATCGTTTTTGTATGACACAGATGTTGAGGGCAATTGTTTTAAAATTTCATTTTGTCTCTAACATTCTATGAATTCGCTCTCCGACTAAAGCACTTTTCCTTCAGAAGGGAGAATTGCTGGGAGTTTTATAAGTATTCTGCTATTAATAGCGTTTGATTTGCAGAGAGACATTTAAATGCCAAAATTAAGGAAAGAACAGCAGAGATTGGATTTGTACGGTAAATCAACACTTTCTATTTTAAGAGGAAGTTCAACATCATTACGCTGCATTCACATATTGACTTTCGTTTATAGTATGATGTTTTAAATGCTTTGGGTTTTTTTCCGTTAGCGTTAGGCTTCATAAAGAAACCATGTCAATTAAACCAAAATGACTTAATTGCCATGAAAGATACTGGTTTCGAAGGTTTAAGCTAAAAGCAAAATAACAAAACTATCAAGCTGCCGTTAGCTCTTAAAGATCATATGGTGCAAGCTTTCTACCAACACAAGGAAATAAATTTAATTTTTAGTACATCTTTATTTAGGAGTATCATGAAAATATCTAAAAATGCGAATCTCTGTGTTAGTTCAATATTTATTTTTTTATTTTTGGTTAGTCTTGCTTGAAATTTGGACTATAGATGAGGGTTATAAGCGCAGAAAATTGACTAAAATACGGCGAAAATGCAAGACAGAAATGGCAAAAGCTAGTACATTCTTTACTAATCTACCGACAAGAATTCGTTGGGTTTTTTCAAGTTTGTATAATGAAACATTCCATATAAATAAATTTCATTTGATGGTATAATATATGTTTCATGGAGGAATATATGCAAATGACGCTGCATTCGGACCATTTATAAGGTAATATAAATTATTTGATTATTTAATTATTCATATATACATAAAGCAAGCCGAGTTTATGTGCTTTGTGTGGATGTGCAGGTCTGAATGACTAAAGTAATTACTGAGGAGAAAGAAAAAAGAGCGGAGTGATAGCGTCGGGTGTGGTCCGGTTGTTACAGTCTTAGCTGTAGACATAAAGGAAGAGAAGTTATATATTCGCGAATCTTTCAGAGTTCGTTACGAAATTAAGTGTATAAGAATCAGTATTAACATATATTACTGAGAGTCTCTAACAGCTCTTTTTCCAATTATCATGGTCGTTTATTTGGAGGTGGGGGTAGGTGAATATGCAAGAACAGGAAGTGTTTGTGTGTGATTTGGACTTTTTATGTCACTGTAACCCTTTTTCAGTCATATCGCTACCATGTCTGAAGTGTGGCAGTTTATAGTGATGTTAAACATTGTGGCATCATGCCGCAGACATGTAGCATGATGTCTCACCCAGTTACATTATCCTGACACCAGCCGACCATTCCTAGACTAACCACTTAACACTAAGCGCCAAGCGAGACAGCTGCTAGTAACATTTTTAGAAGTCTTTTGGTATGACTCAGCAGGGGTTCGAACTGGCGACATACCGCATCCGAGGCGGACGCTCTAACCTCTAGGCCACCGGAGCGGTCTACCAGAACAGGAAGGATCAGCCGGCGACAAGAATACATCTAAATCAATGATACTTCAGATAACTATTTGAGTTTGAATCAGCATGATCTGACAAAAGCTCTGATATGTGTTCGTTCCCTATTTCATTGCATATTCATCATTATGGGATATTTTCTGAAACTTCCCGAAAAGCACTTAAAACACATGATCATATTCCTTTCTAAAATCTTTAGGTTTTCCTCAGTGTCATTTTCAAATGAATGTTTGAGAGGGGTCAAATAATTTCTCTTTTGTGTGTCTTAGCAAGTATCATACTTTCTAGACTTTTCTAGTCTCTGCGTCCTGAAATAATGTGATCACTTCTTTTTAAAACAAGTCCATCAAACGCAAATAAACAATTATATTTATTGCATGATGAAACATACTGATTATATTATACCCAACCGTAGAATAGTGAATATGATACTTATTTTGATGCCTTGTTCAGTACGCCTTTCCATTACATGACGTTACGACGTCATTTTGGACGTCATGATGTGTTATTGCAAGTTACATATTTAATTCAAACTGTTCTGAATGTCACGGAATTGTATAAATTCCTTTATTTATTTAATATATGTACTCGGGTTTCTTTTTTCTTTTTTTTTTTTTGTACAATAATATCCGAGGGTGATGTATGTATATTGTACAATATTTCGAAACAGTGTGTTCGGTTCATCCTATGCTGCACGTGCAAAGTGCTTTCGATGGGAAAACCGAATACTTCCAGCGCACATACGACATATAGCTGCATCGTCTGTGTATAAATGCTCACCTAAAGACTAAATCGTCACGGAACGTCTTCTCAATGAGCAGTTTACTTAAAGGACTTGCACATCTTCAGCTGTAGAGGTATGAGTTTTTTTCTTCTAATTTCTTCTGGATAAGTTACAACTATTGTACTACTACATTTATTTTGTATCTTTTTTATATAGCTCCGGTTTACGTAGTATAATGCAAATATTTTCTCTTCTTCTTTGTTACTTAGCAAGAGATTTATATTAGCACCATATGATTTTTATCCGATACATCTAGGTTTACTTCTGAACCTGTTTATTGGTTTGTAATGTCGTGCCGATTATGTAATTTGTATATGCCCATATCATTCTTACTACCCGGTGTTAGATTTAATTTCAGCTGATCAGAGTCGACGACGTACCAGCGGTAGACCTGGCCTGAAATACTGACTGCTTGATTGACCATTGATACTGGTACCCCAAGTGTACTAGTGACGGAGTGTTTGTGTTACTCCATACATGTAAGTTTTAGCAGTGGGGTAATTTTGGGGAATTGTTATACCCAGTGTTTTGGAGTGTAATGATTTTGTATGATATGTGTCCCTTTGTTTTCATAATTTTAATATTTGAATCACATGCCTCATTTTTCACTATATGAATGAATACATTTTACTATATGAGTAAAAGTACATCAGTTTTTCTCTGAGTAAAGCACATCATTCTTTTCGTCGTATTAAATTAATGTGAATCATTTCTCTCTGTCCTTGTACTGTGTAAGGTCATTTATTTGTATTTTCCTTTGTTGCATTGTTAGGTTCGTGCGGATTATGTTAATTTGTCCAATATTTTGATCTTATATACGCAAGTATTAATCATAATTCTTTTCTTACTTAAATCATTCATCATTAAACATTGTATTTCTATCGCCACCAAAAGTGTTCTGGTATAAATCCGAAATCCAGCCCGGTTATCTTGTTACAATGAATACTGAGTTTTCTGCCTCGTGATAGGATATAAACTGCGGAATGATGCATATCTTGAATTGTTACACATAGTTTGAATTATGGGATCTCTTTTTCCTCTCAATCAGTTTCCCGACCACATTAGGCGAGACTTTGTCTTTATCATGTACGTAGACCATAATAATAACAACAAGCCACACACTCACCCCTACACACATGACATTAAGTCAAAATTGCAATCCCATATAAAATCGCCGATTATAAGTTTAAATAAAGTAATCGTAGAGTCTTTCTTGCATTCTAAATTTCTCTCTATAGCCAAACAAAATGTATGACAGGCTTTACGTGCCACTCTACAGTACTGCATTTTGACCGCGACAATGTTTCACCAGCTACTATTGAAGGTTATGGTATTGTGACCTGAGACCAATGGGTCCCACCCAAAAGAGACTCAATTTCGATTTGAATGATCAAAATGTAAGGTAAACTAGAACAATTGATGCTGGAACAACAAGTGTTGGGTACACGTCTAAGCCTGAAAAGAAAAGCAATAGCATGGCAGAAATAAATCACGCACTCACAGACGCCAAAGAGTGATGTATAGATCTCAAGGGACAGATAGAGATAGAGATAGGAGTAACTTTTGTCAATCTGCATGATTTATTCTTGCCATGCTATTGCTTTTGTTTTCTGCATTTCTACTCCGTTCAAAATATGTAGCTCCATTATGGTTAAGTTTCTGCCTCTTCTGACATCCTGATGGTGGGTGTCACATGATTGTCTGTTGCCTTACCGATTCTACAAATTGACGATGGATGCATCCTTGAAAACCTGGTGCAATTTTTCCGGTTTTGTAGACCTCTGTTGGTATAGCAACTCCACCAGGATTTTTGTCATTGGACAACAGCTGGATTGCTTTTGTAGTTTCAGTCAGCTTTAAAGGATCAAAAAGAGAAATGTTCATTTCCATTTGTGGCATTCGATCAATTTCCTACTTGCTGATAGATGACTGTTTGTTGAGAATGTGTTGAAGTGTTCTGCCGATTTCTGAATTATGTGTGTTTGACAGTGAGTAATGTGGCGCTGCCAGCAGACTGTATTGGATTAATGTGGCAAGTAAATCGTCTTCACAGCATCCTAGAAGTTCTTCATATCATTTATGTCTTCGTATGAATAAATCTCTATTATTCCGCCTTGAGTATTGCAGTTCTCTGCGTTTGCATTGGACAGTCGCCTTGATGTTATTGAAGGCTGCCTTCGCAAATGGCTGCCTTATAGCCGATGTTTCTCATTCAAAAGTCTCTTTATTGCGGCATCGTTCTCATCAAATCAAACGTGATGTTTACGTCTGGTCGGATCGAGGATATTGGATGATGTTGAGTACAAAGAGTCCCTGAATGATGCCCAGTTTTCCTCTTCATTCTTTGAGTTAGTATGCATTGTATACACATGGCTGCACAGTTTTTCGACAAATGCCTGTTTCAGGTTCTTCTGTTTCAATTCGGCGACATTAATCTTTTTGGACGCATTTTTGTCGTATGTTCGTCTGGTAAGCTATTGAACTTGGGACTATGAGATTGTGATCGGTCCAGCATTCGGAATTTCTCATGGCCTTCGACTCTCGAACATCCTGCCTACCTCTTCTCATGCTGATGACGTAGTCAGTTAAATGTCAGTGCTTATAGCGTTATTGCATCCAGTAGGTCTTGATTCGTTTTGGCAGGTGGAATACTGCGTTTTTTTTATTAGGAGTTCATGTTGAGCGCATTTTCGCAATAGGATGAGTCCATTGCTGCTGCATTTACCAAAGCCATTTTTGCCAATTGCATCATACTATACTATATGAGAGTCGATAACACTCGGACAGCCACGATGAGGCTAGAAATTCAGTATGACAAGACTAGTGACAGTAAATATAAGATATGTAAAATCGAATGGTTTGCTGTTCACATCCACTTATTTGCCGACATAAAGGAAGTGAAAATACAATTACAAGGATTATATTATCATAGCATATTGAAGTGTAACGTGTTGCCTAAACCAGAAGGACATTATTTATTTTGTATGTGACTGTGTAAAACTTTACACTTTGATAAATATACAACAATGATCATTTAACTCTACGATAGAAAATATAATATAGGTGCATTAACCTAAATAACACAGTCGATAAATGATAACTAACATTTCTCATACAGACACAAAGACGCTAGAATCATGTTTATCTGGAGGCACTACCGTCTTCTGAGTTTACAGCCAATTGAGCTAGTATTCGGCATTTTAAGATTTAGTAATAAAGAATTGATGATAAAATTTCATGCTGTCACAAATCTAAATGGACTGTAATTGACAGCCTTATGGTCGTCTCTTATTTCAGCCAACTGCCACAGTGAGGCAGATTGCAAATATTGTGTATCGAAGCGAATCTGTCAAGATCTGATTCGTTGGACATTCAAACTCTCCAGGTGTTATTTTCTAAACTTTTAATTCTCTACCTTACAATTACTTTCCAAAACATTTGTTTATTTGAATTTTGGAAATCCTGAAAAAGTCAGTTAGATACCGAAGCACATGAAACTTCTTTGAGGTATCCTATAAATTTTAAATCTGCCCGTAGCTTCACTTTCATCCGCTCAAAAAGAGCTGAGATAATAAAACGTCAAAAATTTATTTTCTGTTTACATAACTACGTATCAAACATAATATGCGTGAAAACATTTTTTTTTCTCCTCTAAATTTCCGATCTGATTTACGAAGAGCAGTGTTTGATCTTGTGTGTGATGGGAAACAAATAAATGTTGGGCAAACTACATCACAGTTTTATCCAATGAGAAACGCTCAATCTGTAAATCTACATCACAGTTTTATCCAATGAGAAACGCTCAATCTGTAGTATATTAAAATATTACATCATTAATTCACTGCCATAAAACACTGAAGAAAAGATTATCTTTCTAGTCAGCTTTACAGCAACCAAAGGATTTGAACCATTCGGTTTAATGTCAGTAACAAATATATCATGAAAAAAAAATCCTTTTCTTGCATTCTTCAACTATTGCGTCATCTGACGTAAGTTTTGAATTAACCCGGTGACAAATATGCTTTGCAAAATCAGCAACCAATAAACAGGATGACGAACGATTCGGTTTCATATTGACACAACTCGTTTACTGTGGTCGAATATAGACTGACTTAGTGATACTAAGCTCAAATCGCCACTTATTGCAAGACGAGACGTATGCGATATATATCAGATTTTGCAGATAGGATAAATAGCCATAAATGAAAAATATCATCTAGTAGGACTGGAGTTTTCACAGCTATGGACCCAGTCTCTGCTCAAAACTACTATTCTCTAACTGGATCTGCAGGTCATTTATAAACATTATACAGTGCTAACAAAACGCCTCCTTGTCTCACTCTTTGTCCAGCTGGGAACCAGTCCGAATAATGCCTATCGACAGGAACTCTAGGTTTCTATATTCAATGTTTTACTTTCGATGCAAGCTTGCTAAGGTTGTCTTGCAGATCGGATTATACAAATACCTGTAAGAGATGCGAAAAAAGCAAACAATTGTAACCATAAATTATAAGAATGTATTTTTATATTCAATAATAACTGGAAGAAGCGAATTTTCAAATCATTTTAATGTCTCAGTTTGAGAAAAGTCAGATTGTATATATTATTATAAAAATCAAATTATATATATATATATATCTATCTATATATATATATATATATATATATATATATATATATATATATATATATATATATATATATATATATATATATATATATATATATATATATATATGTGTGTGTGTGTGTGTGTGTGTGTGTGTGTGTGTGTGTGTGTCTGTGTGTGTGTGTAGATAGATAGATAAAGAATACAAATCATATGGCGAATAACAATCCTTTCAGGTGCACTGGATTCAAGGATTGATTAAGATAAATGCAATAAACTGACAACGAACAGTGCGAAACTAGTATCTAGCTAGCCGAGCGCTTTCGACTATAATGAGTCTTTTTCAAAGACAAATACAAAAGATAGACAAGACAAACAAATAAAACAGAAAAACGGTTATGTTTGCGAAACATTACATGGATATTTCTACAGGAATTCAACCTTTTAATTCTGTGTCAACTAGTTTATTTCAGCTTGTTTGCTGATACTGAAAAATATTTAGTAGATCTGTTATGACATGACTTGTATCATAGCCTTCTTCTCATATCTTGCTATGAGAAGGGATTACTCATACGTTAAGAAATGTCTTTGCCCATGTTCAGAGAGAGAGAGAGAGAGAGAGAGAGAGAAAGGGAATTCAGGCTCTCTAACAAGGGCGTCACCAATAACCATGAAGATATGACTACATGTTGGGGAATGAGGTACGGAATCGCCGTGAGGAAAAGACAGAGCTGTTCTGACTGGAGCAACGAATTAATTCTTCGTAAGCCTGATTCGCTATTTATACAGTTTTCCGTTTGCTCAATGTTAGTGAGAACATCCCCTTTTTAACTTTTCCATGGCGATCGTGTGTACCATCTGCGCAACGCATCCAGTATTGATATATTAATAATTTGCATGTTCCGCAGCTTCCTTCCAAATCTAAATTGATGACATTTAGATACGAGAGAAATGTATTTTGTGCTGACAATTGTTGATTTTTAGTTACGAGCAAAATGTACTTTGTGCTGATAAATGTTGACATTTAGTTACGAGCGAAATGTATTGTATATTTGGTGCTGACAATTTGTTGATATTTAGTTACGAGCGAAATGTATTGTATTATTGTATGGGTTTCTGCACCTGCTTGTAAAGTGTGATCTTTATAAAATAGCATACAGTTATATTTCACAGATATATAAATGTTATCTCCATATATTTTAGTGGAAAATTATTTTCAGTATAAAAAAATTACTTTTAATACAATTTAGAATAAATTTCAATCGTAATACTTTTACTTAAAGTTCTGTCCTAATAGATCTAGCACATAGGAGCCTAACGCGGAAAGGCTTGCAATATTGAACTTGCTTCACCTTGGCAATATGCAGTGCGCACACAAAATGGTTCGCAACACTGTTTTTACTCTGTCTACTTGGCAGGAGTGCGCAATAATCGATCCTTTCGCAGATCACTAAATATATTAACTGAATCGCTGGCGCCGTTGTCACTAACATGGTAAAGTTGTGTTAAATGGGAGCTTGTTCAACACTAGTTGGCAGTCGGATTCCATGTGCTATAAGGTTGCGATATTAAGATAATTTACAGTTTTTACGATCCGAAACGTGCACTCAATTTGACGCTAATTGCATCCGGCAAATGAACTGGTCATGTTCAATTTAGAAGCCATATTCATGGACTAAAAGCACTGGAAAATCCCTTGCTTGACCAGGTAAGCCTAGCTATATTATTTACTTGAAAGCATGTTTTAACTCCTTACGTACATATTTGTTACAAATTGGATTTTTTACATATACATTTGATGCCAGATTGTTGGCAGTTTCAAACTTTACCATTCTGCGTAAAATTAGTCATTGTTAGCTTTGACCAGTCGTCATTGAGCAAGGTAGTTTCAGTTTCATCAACATTTTTCCTGTCCACAGTATCTACCACAAACTTCAGAAACACGTGAATTCGTTACATTCCAAGCTAAAGAAGTAAGATGTTAATTAACAAAGAGAGTCAGAGAGAGAGAGAGAGAGAGACACATACAGAGAGAGAGAGAGAGAAGGGGGGGGGGGGCAATTCTGACCCACTTAATATGAATTTAGTTGAAACGACATTCATCGTCGTGTAAAGCAAATAATCTTGTGGTAAAGACTTCATTTATCATTTTGTATATTTTCCCTATTAGTGTGAATTGATTAGTACAAAATCCTACTTAAACCAAAAAAAAAATTCTGGTCGTCTGGTTACCAAATGAATTTCTGGTCCGCGGGTCACCAAAATAGTTATGAAATCTCCACGTCATAAGAAGGACTACATACAGTAAATGTTTCTCTAATATTAGTCCTCTTACTCGTTCCAAAAAGAGAGGACCATTGCATAATTCCATAGGCAAATCTAAGGCAGCGTGTCGTAATTTCATCAGTAAATATAAGGCCGCGTGTCATAATTTCAAAGGTAAATCTAAGGTGCTAGTCATAAGTTCATATAGAAATCTAATGCGCGCTTGTTTGATAAACTAAAAAATTATCTTTATAATTCAGTTTGTGATTTTGCATGAAGACGCCAAAATCTTAATCAATAAAGAAGGCTGCGGCTGCTCATATGGTAAAGGTTCCGAAATGTAATCGATGGGTCTCTGATTCGATTCTCGGTCATGACAACCCCATAGATATATCATCATTTTATCATAATAAAACCAACAAGGTATTAAAAATGCAGTTAAAATAAAACAACAAATCATAATCAATTTTAAAGGCCATTGTTCGTAAGGAAAATTACAAAAATTGTCATGGAAATCAAATTTCTCTCTCTCTCTCTGTCTCTGTCTCTGTCTCTCTCTCTCTCTCTCTCTCTCTCTCTCTATATATATATATATATATATATATATATATATATATATATATATATATATATATATATATATATTCCTCATGTCCTCAGTAGGTAAGCATAACAAACTTGGTCAAGCACAGAATGCTATTTTTAGAGATAGTATCTCTACTTCACCTGAGGTTCGTAATCAAAACGGACTGCATGCCATCGCCTTAACAGTTGTCAAATATGAAATAGGAACGTATAGGAATCATTAAGGTCTGGATATTATTTTCTGTTTTGGAACCTCCGACAGGAAATTTAAAGCCATTATTCATGTCAGATATCCTAAACGAGCATCTGCGAGAGAATATCGCTTTGACATTAGAGCACTGGTTTATGGCTGACTGACATCGAGGTGAAATTATAAACAAATACATAACTTCTAATTCAATGACTGTTTTCTCACAAATATGCATTAACTATTCTACAGGGCGACATGATTTTTGTTATGGAATATGCAATTGCAATTTTTAGATGCATAGAGAGAAACAGAGAGACATAGAGACAGACAGAGACAGGCTAATAAAGACCACAACCGACATCACCCAATAAGCCGAAATGTTTGATGATAGAGATGAAAATGGTTTTTTAACTTCATTGCATTGTTCTAATCTTCAAGTATTTTCTCGCTTGGAAAACTTACATTTCGCAAACAGTTTATTCGCTTGAGGAGTCAGATTATGCTTTCTTACATTTATTGATTTCTACTCATCCTCAATTAGTCCTTTCGTTTTTCAATTACTTCTGTTTTTTATTCCATTTGGATATATATATACGTTCTCTATTGTGAAATTTCGCCTTCAATAAACCTATATTCCGTAAGAAATCTATAGGGTTTGCATGCATACTACCTAAGTACAAATAATTACCAAAAAGCTGAATGTATTTTATTGCTTCTCACAGATGAAAGTTTGACCTTCATCGTAGAAATATATATATATATATATATATATATATATATATATATATATATATATATATATATATATATATATATATATATCCGTGTGTGTGTGTGTGAGAGAGAGCAATGGATATTGTAATCCGATGAGCAAATATGAAAATGTGCATTTATTGGGAACGGCAAAAGAGGAACGGACTTTAGCTTTTATATCTTTAGATATTGTCAGTAGATGTATTCATGTATTTGTGTATATGTTTGTGTTTATTCCTGTGTGTTTGAGTTTTTGTGTGTGTGAGAGATAGAGCGAGTGAGACATACGGAGAGACAAAGAGAGAATATGTATGTTGTAGCTCTGGTATCTTGCACTATGATGTTACTACATTCAAACTTGTGCTACATAAATATTCCACATTCCATGACTTAGTAAATGCATGTATTATGCAATAAGGTAACATACCCAAACATGTATGCTGCATTAACGTAATGTACCCATTCATGTATCCTGGAATAATGCACTGTACCTTTTCATTTATCTTGCAATAATACACTGTTCCCATTCATGTATTCTGCAATGATGTACTGTACCCATGCATGTATCTTGCAATAAGGCAATGCACCCCTTTCAAGCTTCCTGCAATAATGCATGTACCCACGTATGTATCCGGCAAAAATAAAATGTACCAAGTTAGGTATCCTGAAATAACATAGAAATTGACAAATGACTCCTGTTTATTTTCAAAATGATATAAGTGTGCTGAACTCGTCAGAAGAAAGAAGACTGTTTTTATGAAACAAATTGTTATTTTGTGATGTTCAATGGGATGTTGAATAGAACCGAGCGATATCAAGAACCGGGTGTAATTAGGTATTTGATGGGAAGTTAAATAAATTCGAGTAATATCAGTTAAAGGGTGTAAATCAGGTATTTGATGGGATGTTGAACGAAAACGAGTAATATCAAGTAATGGGTGTAAATCAGAATGAATAAACTGAATATGCTCAGTAGTACAGTTTACAGTGACCTACAAATAATCTCGAGATGTCTAAGTCGTTATCGTCAGCAGTACATTTCACAGTGACCTACACAATTTCCACATTTCTGTTTGAAGACATGATCTGTGCAGAGTCTACCATCCTAGAGAGGGCAAAAGAATCAACTGAAGATTTGATCATACGTTTGTTGCAGTATTGTGCATTTTAAAGAACCTTTGACGAATCCGATCGCTTTGACGGATGAATTCGCATATGCCTTCATACCTATACTATATATCCAGACGAACAGACAAATAATGCACATATGGTGTAATTGATCGTTTAAGGATTCGTCACAGCCGAAGCCGTATCCGTTGTTTTGAAGGTTCAGATATATGCTCCTTGAAAAGGGAATATTTCTCAACCTTTAGTTTATTCTTGCTAAAAAAAAAAGTTGTTCATTTTCTTGTGTTTGTTTTCTACATAGAATTCGTCCTAATGACAGGTAATATTTATGTTTAGTCGTCAGAAATGGTGTCCAGTGTTATTTGGGATTTGTTTGTAATAGTTAGCCAATGTCGACTGTCTTGCGCTAGTTATTAAATTCAGGAAGGCTCTAAATATGTTCAACATTAAATAAAAGCAAGAAAAACGTATAAGCATGACACGGAAAGGCATACAAAGGCAATACAGAAATATTTGCATCTTTGTAATTCTATCATCGAGTTGTCAGCATCAGGAAGACTGAACCAGGACGAGACCCAAAGCTTCGAGTCATGATTCGGATTTTCTAATACTGACATCAAAACGTGATCTAGCTAGCAAAATTATATTGCTGTGGTAATGTAATTAGTTGTTACATACCTTTCAATTTGTATATAGTTTACAAAAAATCAATATACATAACTTGAAAACATAATAAAACTGCTCAGTATTTCAACTTTATAAATGCACATTTAATTTTAAATATTTGGTGTTTCCAAAGTCGCAGATATCAGATTCATACAGTAGAAGAAGAAAAGCTGTAGGGTTGAAATGTTTTGAATGATAATAAACCTAAATATTCTGAATGACAATTAACCTAAATATTTTGAATGACAATACAAATTATATTTTGAATAATAATTAACCTAAATATTTTGAATGACAATAAAATTTATATTTTGAATAACAATTAATCTAAATATTTTGAATGAAAATTAACCTAAATATTTGAAATGACAATTAATCTAAATGTTTTGAATGACAATTAACCTAACTGTTGTGAATGACAATTAACCTAAGTATTTTGAATGACAATTAACCTTAATATTTTGAACGACAATTTACCTTAATATTTCGAATGACATTTAACCTAATATTTTGAATAACAATTGACCTTAATGTTTTGAATGACATTTAACCAAAATGTTTTGAATGACAATTAATCTATCTCTTTTGAATGACAATTAACCTAAACATTTTCAAAGACAATTAACCTACATATTTTGAATGATGATTTACCTAAATATTTTCAATGACAATTAACCTTAATATTTTGAATGACAATTAACCTAAATATTTTGAATGACAACATAAATAATTTGAATAACAATTAATCTAACAGTTTTAAGTGGCAACTGACCATAATTTTTTAATGAAAATCAAACTAGATATTTTAATGACAATTAACCTAAATATTTTGAATGACAATTAACCTAAATGTTTTAATGACAATTAACCTAAATATTTTGAATGACAATTAACCTAAATATTTTGAATAACGATTTACCTAGATTTTTTGATTGACAATGAACCTAAATATTTTGAATGACAATAAACCCGGATATTTGAATGACCTTTAACGTATGTTTTGAATGACAATTAATCTAAATATTTTGAATAACAATCAGCCTATATATTTTGAATGACAATTAATCTAAATATTTTGAATGACCATTAACGTATGTTTTGAATGACAGTTAACCTAAATATTCTGAATGACAATTAACGTAAATGTTTTGAATGACAATTAACCTAATATTTTGAAATACAATTAGCGTAAATGTTTTGAATGACAATGAGCCTAAATATTTTAAATGACAATTAACCTAAATGTTTTGAATGACGATTAACGTAGATGTTTTGAATGACAATTATGGTCAGGGTTGGGTATTTAAGTTAGCAATATTTTTGTTTTTGTTTGGTTGTTTTGAGAGGTTTCTTTTGTTTGTTTGTTGGGGGTGTTTCTTTTTTGCGGGGGGGGGGGGTATTCTTTTCTTTCTTTTGTTGATTTTTGAAGTCCTTATAAAAGATATGTCCAAGCTGTTAGATGTAAGTTCACTGAATTGCGACTCAGCTTCTTTTATAATTGCCCAAAATGTTTGTTTGTTAAATGAACTCTGCATAATTATGACTTTATCAGACAAAAGCTTGTGGTATTTGGCATGATTTGTAATGACAATATACTTGGTATATTTAGGCGGTATGTCGACAGAACCTAGCACAAAATATGCATCTAAACCGAATAATGTTTATAGAATTTGTTCCAGATTACACTCTTTTTAGGCAAGGGGTATTTGTGTGTGTGATTTTGTATTTTTAACGTATCTTTAACAATTTTTCAGTCATGTCGCTATGATGACTGCAGTGTGGGCAGTTTCTGGTGATGTCTTGCACTGGGGCATCATGCCGCAGACATGTAGCATCATGTCCCACCCAGTCACATTATCCTCATACCAGGCCGACCAGTCCTACCACTAATTCTTAATGCTGAGCGCCTAGCGATGCATCTGCTAGTACCATTTTTATAAGCCGGGGCTTGAACCCGCGACCTCTGGCATTCGAGGCGGATGCTGTAACCACTACGCCACCGGCATTAGGCAAAGAAACATAAAAATATCATGTTTTAACTCTTGCTATGCATCTATACGTAACATCACAACCATCGTTTCTACAAACTCTAGATAAGCATGTCACATATTTCAAGTATGACACATTTGTTTCAGCAAAGCATTAAAAAAAAAGATTACAGTTTCAAAAACAATCAAAATGTGATCAAGTAAATTTTGAGGCAAGTTCCTATGCATTCAAGTTCAGTGTCTTTATATCTTCTGAATGACAGTTAGTTCTTGTCGTATAATTCAATGATCTTCCATCCTCCAATCCGTCCTAATCCTCCAATCCGTCCTAAAGTGAAGAGTTTGTTTAGGGTACAACTTGTAGTTTATGCACGGTTTTCAACACTGATATCTACCTGATCACCTGTCTAATGACGATCGTTGGACGATTATGTTGTCGGAATGTCCCCACTTATAGTGACCTCTGTGGAACTGAATATCCGCAGCCACCATCTTGGTGCGCTAACTATCGCCACATAATCGCCTCTGAATCAACACCTTTCGTATTCTTGATCCCGTAGAATGAGAAATTTTCACACGTGGATCACGCTGGGAAACATCACCACCTTTTTTAGTTAGGCTATGGTTCGCTAATATTAAACTGCAATGTAAGCGGTGTGGATGTTAGAGTTTTAATTGGATATTTAAGAGTCAATTCGATAGATTTGCATTCGCCTTTAACTGTTTTAATAGGTTGGAATCTTGGGTAATCTGAACGAAAGGTAAAGCAGTGATCTAAGAAATCCAATACGAGATTGACGTGAACAATAATCATGGTCGATTCTGTTGTTTTTAATTTTTTACTCTACTGCCCTGATTTTCGTTTTTATTTAGCTGCCTACTCTACGCATTGTCAGCTACAATTGCTGGTAATATATCCAGCAAATGTACGGAAAGAAAGACAAACGTTCTATCATGCGACAGAACAATAGTTCCATTCGACCTATCGCTGCTTCTTAAGTACGAAAGACGAACATATTTCGAATTGATCTAATCTGAACCAGAGGCTCTTAACAGCTAGACTTGAAAAGTATCATCCATGTCCATGTGGAATGATTCCTGTACAAATGATAAGTTGTCAGACCTTATTAGATCCTTGGATCGAAATCTGAATAAATTGCGTGTCGCAAGGGATATATGTCAGCAATCTGTATGCGATAAATGAATGTGTCAAAATGATTAATTTCGGAGAAGATTTTTTTTATGTTTTGTACCGAAAACCATTTATAAAGGATTTCATCAATGATCCACATTAATTAGAAAAAGAAAATAAAAATACCAAGAATTATTTTTGTTGACGGCTATTATCATTTCCAGCATACTAAGTAAAAACTTTACTAACTTCCAACACGGACCGCTCCGGTGGCCTAGTGCTTAGAGCGTACGCCTCAGATGTGGGAGGTTCGGGTTCGAACCCCGGTTGACTCATACCAAAGACATAAAAATGGTAATAGCAGATGCCTCTCTTTGCGTTCAGCATTAAGAGGTTAGTGTTAGGACTGGTCGGCCTGGTGTCAGGATAATGTGACATGATGCTACATGTCCGCGGCATGGTGCTCCAGTGCTAGACATCACTATAAACTTCCACACTATAGACATCGCAGCGATGACTGAAATAATGTTAAAGCTACGTTAAAAATCGAAAACACAAACACATAAACTTCCAACACGACATTAAATGTTATGATATCAGGCATAAGTACTAACGATATTTTAAAAATGATAACCTTAGAAATGGAATAGAATCTGGAAAAGATTTATTTTTTTCACTGTGACGGTCATTTCAGGGCACCATAAACATTATGTCGTGTTAATAGGGATATATTTGGCTTCTCAACAAATACTCAATTGAATTATTCGTTGCATGTCTATTGTCAGAAACTATAGTAACTGCGATGAGTTGTTATCATCAATGCGGCACTGTTTATTACAATTTACTTCCACATCCACGCCCTCCGTGAAATCCACGTCCCACGTGTCCCAGGGTCGTGGTTAAAACTTCCTAGCAAATATGGTGTGTCTTCCTTCAACGACTGCATTATAATGCTTTAGTCCATCAAAACTTCGATGTCTTTATTTTTAACTCACTTTCATCTATAAATGGGGGACACCACCAGAGAGGAATGTTAGGAAAGACAATGGAGGGAGTCCAGAATAATAGTATCTAGGCAGACGGTTGTCTTGCGTAAAATACAACCAGCACACCTGGACGAACAAACTGAATATATCATAATATCCCCAAACTTGATGCTAAGGTGTGTGGAGGGGGGGGGGGGCGGAAAAGAGACTGTTTGCAAGTAAAATATGAAAATAAATTAAAACAATATAATATTGAAACAGAAATGACTAGTATATATTCCAAATTTTACTGCTTTAGTCATTCCACCGTGCATTTTGATAGCATGAGTTCCAACGAGCAAAGCCAAAGCTACACATTACAATGAGCTCACTCTGCTAGAACAATGATTATATTATGGAAATTAAAAATAAATAAGAGTATTTAATAAATTCCAAGTATAACAAGCAATCATTTTTTTTGTCAGTTTCTAAAACTTGGCCAGAATACAAGCTATAGAATTCAAAATGGTTGTATGAGCCTTAGACTCTTTCAGAGTTATGTAGTTGTGTTGTCACTTGGGAGTATTTGAATTATGCCGTTTTCACTGTCTGTATTTGAGTTATGCCGATGTAACTGTGCGGTATTTGAATTATGCCGAAAACTGGGTTGTGTTTGAATTATGCCGAAACCTGGGCTGTATTTGCTCATTTTAATATTTCATATTCAGTGATCAAATCAAACCTACTTTGGATACAGAGGTATTGGTCCCGCACATAGCAGTACAAATGGATATTTAATTAATTTCTTTTGTTTGTTTCTCGATGAAAATTAGATTAAATAATGTCAGTAACAATTATTTCATTAATCTACCAGCCTTTATAAAAAAAATTGAAACTCAGTAATTTAAATTGAATTTGCTGCATGAAACTTTCATATGGGATTGTCATGTGATGTTTTTCAATAAGTACAACTATTATAAACTTCAAATTTAATGAACCCATACTTGGCAAGTCGAAATGACTGAGAGTCGAGACTGTTTCATAAAAATGAAAATTAATTTCAGAGGAACATAATTTTGACAGAGAATTTACATTTCTGGATTAAAAAAGGTTTATTCATTTCTTGTTATAAACATTATCTCATTTTACCAAAAGATGTAAAATCCTTAGAGTAACTTCCCTACTAAGAAATAACCTACCTATGGTAAAATAACTTTACATGTAAAACGTTTAATTGAGTTTCGGGTTCAGGGAATAAAATGCTTCACAAAAACGTTATACTAATTGATACCAGTAATTGTATTGCTATATCCAAGTTTCATTACAACAGATGAAATATTGATAGTAATAACCAATGTATGTATCATTATCTGCCTATATAACAGGAGTATTGTCATATATGTATCATTATCTGCCTATATAACAAGAGTATTGTCATATATGTATCATTATCTGCCTATATAACAAGAGTATTGTCATATATGTATCATTATCTGCCTATATAACAGGAGTATTGTCATATATGTATCATTATCTGCCTATATAACAGGAGTATTGTCATATATGTATCATTATCTACCTATATAACAGGAGTATTGTCATATATGTATCATTATCTGCCTATATAACAGGAGTATTGTCATATATGTATCATTATCTGCCTATATAACAAGAGTATTGTCATATATGTATCATTATCTGCCTATATAACACGAGTATTGTCATATATATATCATTATCTGCCTATATAACAGGAGTATTGTCATATATGTATCATTATCTGCCTATATAACAGGAGTATTGTCATATATGTATCATTATCTGCCTATATAACAGGAGTATTGTCATATATGTATCATTATCTGCCTATATAACAGGAGTATTGTCATATATGTATCATTATCTGCCTATATATAACAAGAGTATTGTCATATATGTATCTTTATCTGCCTATATAACACGAGTTTTGTCATAAATGTATCGTTATCGGTGTCACACGCCTCCTACGGTATTATTTCTAATATCGGAGAAAGATGGAAAATTTAAATTTAAATTTCTCTGAGACCCATCAATCAATGCTTAAGGTCTAAGTATATAAATAACTCAAGGTGGAAAGTTTAACAATCTAATAAAATATGACAAATGAATTCAATAATTCCCGTGACAATTTCCCAGATTCAGCTCTCTCAGACTATTACAATCTATGACCTATTACAAGTTGTCAAATGTCATAAAATGCCAAATGCCATAAAATGTCTTAAGAGAGAGGGTATTTCCTTTCCAATGATTCACCCAGTTACTCATCTATCACTCCTCGTGTCGTCTGTACTACTCATGTATCCCTGATAATGTGTTCTCCTGGCACTTCGGTGCTCACAGTCACGTGCTCCTTCCGGCACTGCACCTCAACATGTAACGTCACTATGGCGTCTTCCTCAATATATTTGCCCCTTTTCCCACGTTCCAGCTTTATGTGATCCTTCTTGGCTGGGTTCACCATGTACTTATTTCAAAAGAATTTAGTTTGAAATTAACGGCTTGTTTGCATAGAAAATCAGCCCTAATATTTGATAATAGCTCTATGAGCGTCAAGCCTCCATTTCCATCCGGAAAGCTTCTTGTATAGTGCAGAATTAGAGGGGACATATAGTCTGGCCTCCCTATTCTACCCTAACGAAAATTCACCACTTTTTCACGGACCATTCGTCAGAATAATCGTAAATAAATAAAGACATCAACTCACGCTCTCACATATAAGCATGATATACACACTTTGTTCTATAACTATTGTGCTGCAATAATATTATTAGTAACGAGTTCAAATACCTGCATACACATACTTAATAGTTAACTTCTCGATATAGTATATTATCATCATCAATAGCAATCAAAAGCATTTTCCACCCTACGAGTTATAAAAGACACATACAAATATAAAAATACCATATATACGTGTGCATAAGTCCAACAATGACTATATGTTCATATATTGATAAGCTAGCACAGATCTAACACAAATCTTTATAAATACAGGTATACATTTATTATACGTAACAATGTATCGGTCTTACAAATTCCTATTTATGAAAGTAGTAAGAATATTCGTGCGAAGATATGTTTCCTTAAGAAGCTTCGTTCTCAGATCCCAATTCCAAGAGAATTTCTTCTCCCTTTATACAAGTGGCACGTTTTCCACTTGGAGCACAATCCAAACTTTATGTGATCCTCCTTGGCTGGGTTCACCATGTACTTATTTCAAAATGAATTTAGTTTTAAATTAACGGCTTTTTTGCATAGAAAATCCGCCCTAAATTTGATTATCTTCGTTTCGTTTTGATACGTTCTGTTCTCTTTGAAACTGCTTCAATTAATCTAACACTTTCTGGTCACTCTGTTTCTCACTTTCCAACAGTTTGAATTTCTTTCATGTCAGTAGGGAGTCACGGGCAATTGCAACAACATCCTGGCTATGTACACAAGCTATTTGTCTGCGGTCTAACAAAGAGACGAAATGACTAACTATAGAATATATATTCATACAAGAGGCATCGGCAAATTTCCCCACAACGTGAGAGACTGTATAACAACACTATTGTCATATATATATATATATATATATATATATATATATATATATATACCATTATCCGACTGTATAACAACACTATTGTTATATATGTACCATTATCTGACTGTACAACACCACTATTGTCATATATGTACCATTATCTGACTGTATAACAACAATATTGCCATATATGTACCATTATCTGACTGTATAACAACAGTATTGTCATGTATGTGTCATTATCTGACTGTATAACAACAGTATTGTCAGGTACGTATCTGTCTGTACATCTGCAGTATTGTCCCAGCGGTAATCATTTTTTTACTCTTCTGTAACTGATAGTGTTGGGATTACGACATCGTCACGATTTTATAGCTTACCGAAAGCTTAAATTCTATTCTCAATTCATTTTTTAAGTTCTAATTTGATAAATTCTTTGTACAACTACTTTCCTCTATGAATCCATCTTTATGATTGAATCGTGCTTTACAAAGTGAAAAACTCGATGTTATCATGTTATAAAAATGAATCATGTGAATATACAAACAGGATCCGAGGACAATTTTATGTTAAATGTGTTCACGATGTCTTCAATGTATTAGAAAGAGATGAGTCTAGTCAATGCACCATAATGTACAGTATTTATCAATCAGTCACCATGAGTAGTATGAGCGGTGCAATTTTGATTTAAATCTCTCTATCCTAGTTTGACTGTATGCACGTCAATCCCTGTTGCTGATGTTGTGTTAGAAGCAGTGTTTTTGTATCCATACGTGTTTGTTTTATTTTATAACATGCAAAACTGCTTACCTTGCAGGCAAATAGTCAGAATTATGTACCTATATACACGCATAGCTTGTGTGTGCAAAAATGCAAAATAAGGAATGTCATCTTAGTAATTTTAATAAAACTGCAATTCTTTGTATTATAATTATAATCTATCATATTAGAACGTACATTTTCTTCTTTTCCATAATCATCAAAAGCGTCTTACAACATAGCTTTGTGTAGCGTATTCAAAACGGATAATAGTTCACTTTCTTGTCAATATCACGAAGACCCAAAATGTATATAAGGTCATCATGTCTGTCTTTATCAGTTAATATGAACTTCCTTGTGCAAGGTACATGCATCATTGTTTTTCATTCCTGCATAGCATCATCGTTTTTCATTCCTGCATAGTACCAAGGCAAAGAAAGAAACAGGAAAAGACCATATGCTTGAAATGCGAAGTTCTTTAAAAGAAATTCCTGAAAATGGCGATACCTTACCTTGTGCCTCATTGCTATAATAATATAACACAATCAGTGCCCTGTTAATAAAATCATGTATACATCTGAAAGAAATATAGGATCGGGATATATCACAAAATACATCCACTCTTTGTCAATATTCAGAGTTGGAAATCATATGACTGTATTTTTTCAGGGACTGAGATTTGTTGAGAACCGTCAAAAGGTCAAACATTATTTACAAGGCATAAAGTATGCCTCCACAAGTGCGTAATAGGACGGTAAAAAAATTAAATTTTATCTGATTCTTAATTTGACCATATCTTCAGTCTAACGGAGAATTGGATTTGCAAGAAGATGCATTGTGGTTAAATGGGTGTTTATCCCCGCAATACGCTTTCCGTACAATAGTACTATATGTAAAAAAAATAAGCCGAGGTTTGAATTAGATGTTTTCATGAAGTTAATTGGTTTTATTGAAGCTATAGTATATTTCGAATGGACAAGTCCCAAATCTGACCCTTTTGGTTTTTTTACTTGATCATTTAATCCTTCAAGAAAAGAATGAATAAATACATCCGTTCTTACAAATCTAACCCGTTCTAATAAAAGGAAATTATGTCAAAAATGTAGCAATTGTAGCTTCTAGTTTGACACCAATAACCATTTTCCAGAAGAATTCGAATGGAAATCGAGTTCTTCTGGAATCCAAAAACCATAATCATTGGCTTTTATGGTCCTTTCAGCGTCTAGATAAAGAAACATAATGCAAATTATTAACCCTACCAAAGCGGGACGCTTAAAAGAAAATGGGCAAATAATACTAACTTATGAGATATCGGGCTTTTCATTAAACAAATTGGTTTTCGCTTGAGCGACCTGCCGGAAAAGAAAATCCGAAAAATAAAAGTGTCGCAGTCGTCAGTCAGGCATGGGACTTTCCTCAGGGCTTTGCATCGGAGAATAATACACGATTAACTAACTTCGCTCCTTTATTATACTGTATACGAAAGTCACAAATATCTTAGCTTGTTCTAATTATAAAAGATATATACTATCAAAATAGTATACATTTATTAGTGGTATTGTTTGACCGCTCTGGTGGCCTAGTGGTTAGAACTTCCACCTCGGATACGGGAGCTGGTGGGTTCGTTCCCCGGCCGAGTCATACCAAAGACTTATAAAAATGATACTAACAGCTGCCTCTCTTGGCCCTCAGCATTAAGAGGTTAGTGTTAGGACTGGTCAGCCTGGTGTCATGATAATATGACTGGGTGGGACATGATGCTACATGACTGTGGCAAGATGTCCCATTGCTAGACAACACTATAGATCGTCACAATGCAGACATCGTAGCGATATGACTGAGAATTTTGTTTTTAAAGCTACGTTAAAATTCCAAATCACACACGTACACACATCAGTTTTGTTATTTTTGTAAAGCACTTCAAATTTAATATTTGCAAATATATAGTGAAAGGCAATATTGGATCTAAATTCGCACAAGTGTGAAATTTAGACTATACGGTTATGCATTAATATTTAGCCTGAAATTGCACTCACACGGAATTAAAAATTATACATTGACTACCTCTAAGATACCAGCGCACAGAAGCCAGTTATAAAAATTAGACATGACATCCGAAAAGAAAGTTTTTTATATTGATTTCTGCCCTTTTATGGTATGTAATAAAAAAATTATCAAACATATATTTCTAATCCAGATTTATATCATGTAGGTAACATGTTTATAACATGGGTAGTCCAAAGTTTGTTTTATTCAAAACCAGATATTTACTACCATTAGCAATAGTTACTAGGAGTTAGAAAATGGGTTAATGAGTTTTATTTACATGAATACAATGCACGTCAGTGTTACTCTATACATCACGAAGGCCGAGAAGTTCAATTATAAACACGATGAAGCAAACTGACAACAGAATAAACACGGTATACTACCGTATTTCATCAATATTTTCCTGGTAGAATGTACGTCTTTCTCCGTATGAACCTAATTTGCCAATCATGACTCCAATATGAAATAGAGGAAAAGAAATCAAACATGAGCACAGTAGAATATGATCTCGTTCAGTTATAATTCATATCGTATGAATGATAATTTAATGATCTTTTCAAAGCAGCAATAAACAAAATTAAGAGAGGAAGGAGAGAGTGACATACAAAGAAATCAAGTTTTTTTTTTTTTTTTTAAAAACAAGACTGTCGCTAAGTGAGTGCCGATTTGACAAGCTGTAATTTGTCAAATAGAAGTCCAAACTAATCAAGAATGATTACAGATTTGTAACAGTCTGATTAACGGCATTTTGTAGTCAAAACCTACTTAATTACGTGTCGATGAAACATCAATAATGATTTGCAAGTTTATCACCTAAAGGAGTAAGTGTACATAGACTCCATGTCAGCTCAGTTTACATTGATCAGAATACTCTGATATTTATGTCTACAAGACCACACAAACAAATTACTGCTCTTGTACATATCATGGTCCCATGGTCAATTATGCAAGCCGATTTCAGCAAATGTCAAAACCAATATCTATTAGTGATATAAAATTATCAAACAATTCTTAAATATTTATAGTAAAATTTGTTATTTATTTACTTTATTATATTTTGGGACAGATTACAGTAAGTTTTCCACCGTGTATTTAATTACGTGTATAACATTTTGCATGATACTAAACCTGTATCAAAGATTCACGGTATGTTAATAAAATGAAACATGCAATCAAAATTTTATCTGACAAAGCAGACTAATAAAAGACATCCCACTGATTGCAAATACTATTTTCCCCACAAAATGAACACAAGATATAACTATTAAAAAACATTACGAAGAAAATAGTAAAGAAATAGGTTTTAGTTTTAAATTTGGCACAATTTAAAAAATAAACAAAGTTTTATGTGTGAGGCGTACAAGAGAGAATTTCTCAACTTCAAGTTATTATGGAAAATGAACATAGTTTTTTAATAATTCTTTCATAATACTGTGATTTACTGTTGAAGTTTTATTACCAATTTATTTTCCTAATATTCATTCCTATATTTCACATTTGAAAAATATTTCCTTATATTTTCACATGTAATTTTCACATGTATTAATGCACTACGCTTAACCCTATGTGCCTACTAACGTTATACCTACAGCAAGAAAAACGATCACTTTGTGAGATAGAATAAATAAGTTGTAATTACATTTACTTACAAACATGGGGGGAAAATTCGAGAGAACATTGGTTCGATTCCGTGCGCGTCTCTGTAAATTTATTTCCCCTTCCTACTTCGACAACAGTAATAATCCAGCTGCGATGCATTGCTGAATCGGACTTGTTTTTGTGGTCACATAGGGTAAAATAATTGACAAGATGTCAGCAATGCAATTTGCTGCAACAGGTGAAATCATTGTAACCCCACCTCTGTCTTAACTCTTAAAAAACGCGAGGTGAATTTGCGACACATGGGCGAAGTCATGAATTGAAGAATAGCTTTAATCTTGTGTGTGTATGCGCGCGCGCGAGCGTTGGATTTTTAACGTATCGTTAACAATTTTTAAGTCATATCGCTACGATGTTTGCAGTGTGACACTTGTCATTTAATCATCCTGTTCAACATTGATAGCTTGACTGTCAAATAGCAAATGATTTTGCGTCCTAAGGCTAAACCTGATGAAAGCATGAGTCGCATGTACTAATTAAGCGAAACTCCCACCCTACCCAACCGCTCTTTCTCTCTCTCTCTCTCTCTCTCTCTCTCTCTCTCTCTCTTGTTTCAACTCATCGAATGGTTTTAATAATTTAATAATTTAAATACAGTTTCTGAGAGGCCTAAGAAACAGTATCGGTATGTTGAATATGAGTAAATATTGCCAATGAATACGTTATACAGTCTCTTAGATATCTGGAGTTTGCAATGATAACTAAGACTGGTCTACAATATATCTGCAGTCTAGCAAAATGATAAATAGGATTAGTCTCCAAGATATCTGGAGCCTAGCAAAATGATAACTAGGACGAGTTTCCAAGATATCTGGAATGTAGCAAAATGACAACTAGGACTAGTCTCCAAGATATCTGGAGTCTAACAAAATGATAAGTAGGACTAATCTCGAAGATATTTGGAGTCTATCAAAATGATAACAAGGACTAGTCTCCAAGATATCTGGAGTCTAACAATATGTCATATATTAAGTCCATTTTAGAGATCATTGTATTCGAATAACAGTTGTACATTTTAACGGAAAATTATATTTATCATGAAACAGGAGAAGAAAAAAAGTTTATTTTGCTGTCCACCGTTTCACTGACGTTTGTCCAAGAGCAACAATTGTGAATATTTCACATTATTTGTAGCACTTATGCATTATTTATTTAAATTCTTTCCATTCCATATAATTATGGTGTGCAAACACAAAGGGATCTGATTTTATCAAACATTTTAATTTCTGTGAAAAAGTTACCAGATATTATCTTCGAATAACTTTCCTCAAGAGTTTTCCTTGGTTATTAATTTTACGAATATGTCGCAGCTATTTGATGTCACTGAGACTGACAGACTGGTTAAATATTGGTCTTCGATTAAATCAGACTTCATTTCGATAAATATTTCTCGCCTCACCCACTAGACAGAATTATCCCATTTTTCCACTTGAATGATAAAATCTATTTCACCCTAGTGGTTGAAAACTTTGCACGCTAGCACCATGACGTCGTTATTTGACTTAATGCATTTATTGTAACCGCTTATTATGCTTTTCAGGTTCTGCAATCTTTGTTTCCGAAACATAATATAGGTGGTGTGCTAGGAAAGAGATGTGTATGCAAGTGTAGGGTATTCTTAAGTTACGTGTTTAGGCTCTAATAAACAGTAACAAAGAAAGAGTGAAAACAACAAATAATGAATTTCCCTGGAAAAACAATGTCAAAGTAAAACAATAAGAACTTAGGTTTCAAGAAATCAAAACCAGAAATAATCCAATAATAAGCCACGAATTTAATTCTAGAAGTCCTAGTAATGAAATTTTCGAATGAATGTAAGTTTGACTCCCGACGAAAAATTCAAAATGGAAGACGATGACGTATGCTATAGCCAGTATAGTGTTGTAGTGTCTACAGTTCCTAGTTATTCCACAAAAGATAATATTCCGGTGTTTGAATTACCGAATAAAATTTCAAGAAATGTCTCTGTCCAAGAATTTTGTATGAGCACTACAATATTTCCAGAAAAGCAAATTAATATTATAGAATCCAAATAATTTGAAGATAAATTAAATTGTAACTTCAAACTAGTTACAACACAATGAAGACCTTGACATCAAGGGTTTTTAAGCCCAATCTGACTAAATTCTCTATAAACATCGCCTTTAAACATGACTACTGCGCAATTCCGGTAAAACCAGAATTTCAAAATAGAGGCTGTCTACATCTAACGTCACGTATTCCCAGTATGACCTTGACACATACCAATCATTTTACTCCAAGAATAAGATAAAAATGGAAATTTGTTTACTTGACTCACAAACAAAGTCAGGAACTAGGTCAGCAAAAAATACCAAGTTCTACTTTTAGCTGTTTTCGACTAAACAGCAAGATCAAACTAGTTTCTGGAAAACATCAAATTCCAGTAGACTAAATTACATTACATTAACATTAAATAATTTTAATTTTAAAACTTACAGCCAATTAAATTAAATCAAATATAATTTAAATAAAATATAAATTGCACTTCTCTTCATAAAGAAAAACAAATATTTGATAAAGCTTTCTTTTTACCATAGATTAATCATACATGAAGTTAAAATAACTCTTATGAATAACATACAGTGTACAACAAATAATACATTTCTTTAATAGGGAAAGTGCATCTGCTATTAAATTATTTATCCACTTGATGTGATGATGTCAAATTCATATTCCTGTAACAACAAACTCCTACGTAGCAGTCTTTGATTTTTATTTTTCATCTTGCCAATGAATGTAAGAGAGTTGTGGTCACTAAACACATTAGTGGAAGAAGGAGTTGAACTAATGTAAACTTCAAAATGTTGTAATACCAATATCAAGGTCAAACATTCCATCTTAATTGTGGAATAATTTCTTTGCTGCTTATTTAATTTATTAATTTAATAATCAACACCATTTTCATCTTCTTGAATCAAAACTTCTCAAACCCCAACATCCCTTGCATCAACACACAGTTTAAACGATTGGCTGAAATTTGGAGCTGTAAGAATTGGTACGCTTTGAAGTAAGGCATTTAACTTATCAAAAGCCTCCTTATATTTTTCAGTTCAAAGGAACATTTTATTATTATTTTTGCTTAATAAACTAGTCAGGGATTCAGCAATTATAGAAAAATTGGAGAAAAAAGTTCCGATTGTATCCAGCCATACCTAAATATCGCATCAGTTGCTTTTTACTAACAGGCACAGGAAATTCAGAGATAGCCTTGACCTTAGCATCTACAGGTTTAACTTGTCCATGTCCCACGATACGTCCTAGAAAAGTTACACTAGCAGGGCAGAACTCACTTTTGGATCAATTAATTGTCAAACTTGCATCTGTGAGCCTGTTAGAATTTCCTAATTGTTGCTAAATGTTCTTTCCAGATGTCGTTGTAGATGATGACACTATCGATGTTAGCATCACAATTGTCTAGACCAGAGGTGATCATATTCATGAGACGCTGAAAAGTACCTGGTGACCCTTTCATCTCAAACGGCATTACTTTATATTGATAAAGTCTGTCTGGAGTGACGAATGTTGAAATTTCCTTTGCCCTTTCCGTTAGAGGAACTTGCCAACATCCTCTCAGATGGTCAAATTTGGTGACATGCTCAGCATTTCCGATCTTATCAATACAGTCATCGATTCTTGATAATGGAAATTAATCTGTTTTTGTCACACTGTTCACCTTTTTATAATCAGTGCGCATACGGAAAGTTTTATCTGGTTTTGGAACAGGTAAACATGGTGAACTCCAGTCACTTTTACTGGACTCTATGAAATCATTCTTCAGCAAATACTGAATATCTTTTATCACGTGTTCCTGTTTGAGAGGGTTCGTCCTGTACGGGTGTTGTTTCAGATTTGGAATTTACGTTTTCAATGTCATGAAAATTTGTGTTTGTTCTTGTATGAACATCTGAAAATAAGTACTCATTGTCAACTAATATCTGTTTAAATTCAATTCTTTATTGCTCTTGCAAATGTAAAAGTTTCTGGTCCCGATCTTTCATAATTCCTGAGTTCCGAAAATATGTCACTCCAATAGGGGGTTTCACGGTTAGTATCTCCCCATGAAAACACCAGAGGGCATATCGGTGCAACTCACTTCCGGATAGTTAAATCAATTAAGATGGCTAATGTAGATCAATAAAATGTGACAGACCCCTCACATTATGCAGGCAGGATCGATATCTCACTATCTTGAAAAAAAAATTATATCAATATTTGATCAATTTTTTACATCTTTTATTTTTTATCACTAACTTGCGCTGTTCCCAGCTTTCAAATAAATATTATCTGCCCATTTCAGAACTTCATTATCTTTCCACTATTACCTTATGCTCTAGTTTGCATTATTTGATTGTGCGAAAGTGTATCGCTGCGTAAAATAGTTCTTGCAATTTATCTCGCTCGAAGAATAATGAAAATATGCTAATTTTGTACAGATTCAATCATAGCAGTAAATGGAGGTTGAACGACAACGAGAAAAAAATTATAACTTCGTAAGGGTTTCTTATTATTGATCCAATTGTGATTTAGAATGTTGCTTTTCTATTAATGTTCATTATATATTTCTTCAAAATGCACAAATGTCAACCACGCTTGAACAGACAGGTGCATGTACGAATCTCCTTGATGATTATTTTAATTGTATTTCCTTGAATAGTTGGAAATTTTAGAGTATACAATTTGAAGAAATATCGATGTTAGACACACTATGTCTGTATAAAACAGTTGTGGCTCTCACCTATCTGTCTGTCTGTATGTCTGTCTTCTTTCATCTGGTGCATGGGTATGTATAGCATCGAATGAATGTGTGTTGCATACGTATCTTACATAGACATACTTCTGGTTAAAAACAAGTATAAAATGATGCTAAGTTAGAAAGAGTGACTGATAGATAAAGACAACAAATATGAACATTTGTGAGTATCCTTGTATTATTGACTTGTAGAGTATGTTCTTACAAGCAGTCTCTTTTTTAAATCATACTATGCAATTTTACACCGGTCACGTGGATCAATATTTATTTAAAAGGCCAACCAAAAGTAATATGACGGAACTGTGAAATAATTGGATCTTTAAAATTTACATATTTGATGCAAGGAAAGTTAAACAGAATTAAACTAATTTTAAGAAGGCTGTTCTAGATGAATTTGCTGGTGGCAATCAGAAATGTTGTCTAAATACCCCAGCAAGTTTGAGAGTTATTACGTGTCAGCATAAGCAAAGAAAAATCATGCTGCAAGTTATTGCATGTACTGTCCGATATTTGATGTTTCAAAAGTCAAAATGAAAATGGAACTACAAAAAAAGTCATTGGGCATGTTATTTAATCTGAATATTGTACGATATTTACACCCAAATATGAATAAATATTCCGTCTGAATTAATTACACTCATTTATCGTTATGATAGCTAATGTAATTATTTCTTTGTTAAGTTTATCTGAATCCATTAAAATACTGTGTTCCATTTTCTTTTAAATTAAAAATTTCTGGTTTAAAATATTCAGTATTACAATGAGCTGATGTATCGAATTCGTGTTATAATGTTCTTATCGAACTTGTTTTCATTAACGTTATATAATCAAAAATGTACAATAAATGTTTAAAATCGGAGAGCAGAGTAAAATGTTCTTACAAATGTATCTGAAATTATGGATAATGAATTTATATTATCAGGTATGGTCAGTGTATTTAATGTAATTATTTGATATCATTTAAGTATGGAAAGTAAATAATATTAATTATCTGATATAATATAAGTATGGACACTGAACCTAATTATCTGATTTAATGTCTTTAATTCTTATCCTAGTATGAAAGAAATATGTTTGGCATATATAATTTATTCATTGCTTTAACCGTAATGATCTGTTGTAGTACAGCTAAGATACCTTCCTTTGTTGACTATGTTTCGCTAACCATGTGTAAAACGGTGAACTATCCGGAACTGGAAATTTTTTGTGGGCATGCGCATTGGAGCTACGGGAGGTAATTTTAGGCGCTACGATCATTAACTCCGTTGTAACCGTGAAACCCCCTATATCAGTGGAATCCGATGATATTCCTTCACTTAAATCTTCACTGAGTAGGACAGGTACAACTTAATTGATTCCATGTTTAACCGAGTTATCTCCTTTAATATATTTGTACTCCTATAATTTATTTAGATCCCAGGAGCACTATTATTATAAATTGACTCATTCATTTTCTTCTTAACTTTGTAACGGCCGTTATATCCAACCTAAGAAAAATTTTGAAGAATGAGCAAGAGAGAAAAAACTCAACAAGTATGACAAGATTTACAGTATTTACGAATATCACTTTTGATTTTTGGCAAAAGGAATTGAGTCAAGATCTTGTGATAAGTTTTATTAATCCATAAATGACCAGCCAAAGGAGTTTCATGGGCCAGACTAAGTATTTCCTGTTTGTAAGGTTTGGGAACTACCATTGGATAGTTCACTGACCACTCATCACCAGCAGGTACCTCGGGAGGTCTCCATTTTCTCATAAGAATTCCATTTTTAATGAAATAATAGACAGGGACTTCAGTGGCTTCAGTTGCACTAATGGTCATTTGAAACAAACAGGAGATCTCGGGTAGACGTTTTGCTCTTCTACGACACGTGATTAGAAGAAAAGAATGAGTAGTTAAAAAAGGATCACTGTGATCAATGCCGTCTGATTGATCTGAACAAAGAGTCAAAGTGACCTAATCAAAAATCTGACCAACACATGTGTCAGCTAAAAGCTTACGTTCCTGATCAACATCATGCTCAAGAGCTTTCTTTGCCATAGCTCTATTAACTGCAAAAGTTGGGAATAAATCACGGAATTCTGTTTCAATTGGATCAGCCTTTTCATCTAAACAAGGTTTGTTAGTTACAAGTGGATTAACTACAACCTTGACTCCAGATAGGTCGTTGCCTATTAATAAATGAATGCCTCAACGGGTAAACCAGACACTGTTCCGACTTTGACTAGTCCTGAGACTAAGTCTGATGACAAATATACACAATGTAGAGGAACATTAGCAAAGCGCACTCTACTCCCTGAATCAGAATACCAGAAAAAGACTCAGAAATAACGTGTCCCTCATTCTTGCAATAGGTACACGTAGGAAAAGACAAGGATGTTTGATCAAGCTTATCAAAAACATGCTTTTTAGAAGTTGTGCCAGTTTAAGATTTAGAATGGCTTGCATTGGGTTGAAATTCTTTTCTGCCAGAATACTGTTGAGTGGAAGTCTTATTTACAAAAGGAACTTTATGAATTACAGAATACTCATCAGCAGCACGAGCAGCATTTTCCAAGGTTTCGATCGTCAAGATAAGACTTAATGTCACTATGGACACAGTTTTGAACTCTTCTAGTAATACAAGTTGTTTGAGACTTTCATAATCTTGTTCAACTTTCTTGGCTCAGCACCGTGTATCAAATAAAACTTCTTTGTCTCTAGCAATTTCAACGTGAGCTTGTCCAGCTTCTTTTTTTAATTTCTGAATTTCTACCCATAAGCTTCAGGGAATGACTCATAATCAGTTAAGATGTATTCCTTAACCGCATTATAGTCACCACTTTGGTGAAATGACAGTGAATGGTAATATCACTAGTTTTGCCAATAAGTACATTGTAATAATTGAATCCTATGGCCATTTCAAATTTCCAGCAACTTTTTCAAATAAAGAAAATATTTGTCTACATCTTTATCTCTGAAAGGGGGCACTAACCTAATACTCTTTTCAAAACTTAAATTTGTATTTGAATTGGGAATGTAGTTTTCACTCGCCAGCTCAATTTCCTTTATTTTACATTGATATTCCCTCTCTTGCTTCTCTTTTTCCAATTGTAAATGAATTTACCCTTTCTGTAACTGTATTTGTTCTTTTTGTAACTGCATTTATCTTTCTTCATCTCTTTCCTTCTTATCTAACTACATTTGCATCTGTTTTCTCTCTCTCTCTCTCTCTCTCTCTCTCTCTCTCTCTCTCTCTCTTCTATCACAAATTGTAACTGCATTTGTTTTGTTTCTTTTTCTAATAACATTTGTTCTGTCTCTTTCTCCGATTTCATTTGGTCTGTCTCTTTCTCCAATTGCAATTGCATTTGCATTTGTTTTTCTTTATCTTTCTGAAGTTCCAGCTTCGTCAACTCCAGTTTCATCTTGTATTGTAATTCTTATTCCTTTATTTTTATGTTAGACACCGATACAGACTTACTGATCGAAACCAAAACACTTGTATCCAAAATATTCTTCTCTACCAGATACTGGACCAAAAGTACTTTATTTCTTGCTTCGTTAAGGAAGCTTTTGCCTCAGAAAGATCATATTTTCTGGCAGGTTGAATCAATTTGTCTATTTTGACAAGATCTAACTGTTCCTGGTAGGATTTGAAACAAAGATTTCCACTTCTGATGAAATTTTAGAAAAAGCTTGCTGATTTCACTAAAGATTTAACAATTCTGGAAAATATCGAATTCCAGTAAACAAAATTACACTACTTGTACCAAAATAAAGGCAAATAAAGAGCTTGATCCGTAAAATACAAAATAAACATTTTGGTAAAAACCGGACTCTAAAAGCCCGACACCTTCTCATCTTTAACGTTATATCCAATTGCTACAAAGTTGTAGCCACTAGTCTCCTCGTATGACATGCACGGGGGCTCATTAATACGCATTTATTATAGCAGAGTTCAAAAATAAATCTTCCCTACTGTGGACGGGATAATGTGAACTAAATCTAAATAGATGGAATGTGTACCAGAACTCAGACACTAATCGAATTCCCTCTCTTCCCCACCCGCTACGCACATCTGGCAAAGATTGTTTAAATCTGCCAAAAATGTCAGTTTATTCTCTTTTCTTCTGATTTATACAGCCTTCATTACATGGGTCTTACCGACATCATTCTTTAAGTATTTTAATAAAAAGAACTACGGCTCTTTAACATCTTTTTTTTAGAAATTTGTAACGGAAATTGTCTTGATTCAGCACTAACTTGACGACACGGGATCATACTTGTTCTAGAATGATTAGGCAGAAGGATATAATGCACAGTTCGTTACCAGTCTATTCCATTTACTTCCTCTTACATTGGGCCTGATTAAAGATAAAACTGCCGTTTATTGTTCATGAATAAACAATTTTAACTAATAAAAGGACTTCAGATTGCTAAATTGCTGATTAGCACTATGCCGTACCTTTTACAGAACTAAAAAGACCTTTTGAACTGAATACAAGTACTTTTCATGCAATGGCTCTAATGGTTCGCAGTGATAACACTTTTGACAGGTACAGAAAACAGTATGATATGAGAGACTATCAAATTCAACGATACGGAGATGGATGGCTATCAAAATCGGACTGAATGATTATTTATTGACATTTAACAGATCAAGCATACCAGTGTCATGACATCTGAATACAGGTTTCATATTTAGTTTCAAAATACAAGTATTATATCTGAATGCGCGATTCCCTTCAATACTGACAAGATTTTAATGCTGTTAGGAGTCTCTGCTCTTAAAATAAGTAACAGATAAGAGTTAAAAACAACAAGATTTGTAAAATTTAACAAATACATTTATTTCCCTAGAATACAAAGTGAAAATGAGAAAAAAAGAACTTATGTAAATCTCAAAATAATCAAAAAATTACAGACACTGGTCTTATTAATATTAGATCCGGGAATAAAACTCAGTACCAATTCCAAAGAGATCCAAAACTGATGACAATGACGTATCTGTTGTAGCTTATGGAGTGATGATGTGTCAACAGTCGTTTTTTGATTAACAGTCAAATAATTCCAGTTTGAATTTAGTATAAATTCCAGTGAGTGTCAAAGTCCTCACAGTTGCAAGATGTTTAGTTCTCTGCCAGACCTCAGGTCACAATTAGCATTTCCTAAAATACAAACATTATCTAATGGAAAATAACCTTCGATTTTGATCTAATGAACCTTGTTTACTTACAAAACAATAACCTGCAAAAATTCACTTCGGTAATTCACAAAACCTACCCAAATAAACATATTTGCTACTTCTTGTTTACCTGAATAATAATCCTGATATTGACCTCATAAACAGAGAATAATTTAGCAATGTATTAGTTATTGACATAAAATGATATTTTTTTAAAAATTAAATGTTCAATTAGGTCAAGCAGAAATGAACTTAATTTGGGACAAGGGCAAGCTCAGCATACAATGTTACGTTACAATAGCGTGTAAGGAAATATAATTTCTTTTAAAAAAAACAAATAAATAAAAATGTAAATATAAACAATGCAAACAATGACCACAAATATGAAAACAATTAGACGCAGTGACTTTAAAATCTATATTAATATGACTGGAAATAAATTAAGGAAAGAGAAAAAGCTTGATTTCTTATAAAATGATTAGCATGGAGTAGAATTTTTTTATAGGTTTGATGGATATATCCAATAAAGTAAAACGAGCGTTGAGAACACGAAATATTTGTTACTGTGGAGGGGATCTAACTGAATATTGGACACAAAAAACAGCGGAACTTAACTAACTGTGCAGACAGGAAAGGAAAAACAGTTGTAAGAACTTGTATGCAAAACAATGTATAATTTATATAAAGATCGTCAAACGAACGAACACACATTTATCATCACGTTGATAGTTGTAAAAGCTGGTTTGATTTACTTTGTAAGTTTAAACATATGTTATTACCATAAATGTTAACAAATGGGGTCGGTCTACAATATCTCACAGCATAAAATAAAACTTTCTCCTACAATCGATAAGAAATTGACATAGCTATTTTAAAACAACAACAATAATAATAATAATAATAATAATAATAATAATAATAATAACATCAATCTGGATTTAGTACAGATTCTGGTTCTTTAGAAGGTAAGAACGCTACTAAATATTAAACAACACATATAAAACATACAACGACAAGATCACAAAAACATAAGCCATGAAAGTACAAAACGAAAACATGCTGACGACAATTACAGAAGTAAGCATTATTAAGTCTTTAAGTCTGTTAAACAGCATAAGCAGTTTCATAGTCAGAAATTTCCCAATTGTCTACTCCAGTTCAATTACCTACGCTCTTTTATATAATTAAGAGGACACATGCATGATTCACAGCAAATGGTCATGCGAGAGAGAGAGAGAGAGAGAGAGAGAGAGAGAGAGAGAGAGAGAGAGAGAGAGAGAATTTGAACAAAACAACGTACACCATAATGAATTCAATGACTAAAAATGTAAAACACCACGTCTTTCTTTATTAAAATTTACAGTAATTAATTGAAAAATAAAATGTATTTTTCAAGAATCCTGTAAAGCGTTTTGTATTTTAATAGATGTTTGGAATAAGTCAAATATGCAAATATTATAATTCGCTTTAAAATCATATCTGTATAACACTTTGTTGCTATTGTTATTATACAGAGACGATTTAGATGTTAAACCAATTTCCTACTGTATAGCATTTACAAACCAATATATAATGATGAAGTTTCTCTATATCATCACCAGAAGTGCACATTGGTTTCTCTGTTTATTAATTAGAACAGAAATCGTTCTGAAAATCACTAGCTATTTCTAATTTAAGTATGCAAATAGATAATTTCCTGTTACCAACGAAAACATGGACTGGAACTTTCGTTATCTTAGCCTGTTTTACATGTGTAGATATTATAGTTACTCTTAGTGAACTTGGGAGTGAGTTCCAAACATGAAGCGAAGAGAGTAAGTATGAGTTTCTACTTACTTAACTTCACACACCATTAAATTCCGATATCATCATTACAGAATTCGACATAACGACACTCTATGTCCAAAATGCAAGGCATATGCATCAAAGCTAATAATCTGAAAAAGATGTATCCATCGATAACATAAATCCTACATTCTAGGCTAGAAGTGAGCTAAACTATTTTATTTGCTGAAAGAAGTCAGTTTTCTCGACATTGAATTATATCCCTTCCTTTTTATATCATATGTATATGTTATTTACGCAGATTATATTATGGTCCAATGAAATTTGAAAACTCCAGATATCTCTTTGTGTTTATGTCACCATACACTCCACAGCATTTGCTGACATTTTGGAGTGAAATCCTAATTGCTGACAATAGCCATTTCTGTCACTTTACCAATTTCTCACAGATCCACTTTCTACGAGGTATGGACATTACCCAGTCCTAATAAAAACCGGTCATTTCGACTATGGAGCCGAACAATTGTTAACCACGAGATGATGGTTTCCATATCTCTGTGTCGCAATCGGTTAGCGCGTTCGGCTGTTAACCGAAAGGTTGGTGGTTCGAGCCCACACAGGGACGATTTGTAGTATTTTGCAGCTCATACGTCGTCTCTGTATCATTATTCCAGCATATTCGTGGACAAGGAAAAGGATAAAACGGGGACATATCTGATAAAGACATTTTTCTTACTCCGGTTGAATAAACAAATTAAAGAATTATTTTCTTAAATAACCTCAGAATAGAATTGTTCTTCCTGCAATGTTGAAGATATTTAACGTGATTCTTTTTCTGCCTTTCATAGGTGGAAAAAAGGCAATCAACTGTCATTTTAATTTGATTATCAGTGTGTTGAGTGTATTATTGTAAATCGGGTTTATTCGTTGAAATTTACTCGGATAATAAAACATCACTACATACACAAGATACTTTAAATATGAAAGTGATGATTCTTCGAAGAAAATCAAAGTTAGTTCCAGCAAGCATGTATCCCCATGACATCAATGCATTACAGTTAGATGTTTAAATGACAACAACCTGCTTTATAAACATTTGAGGGGCCCCGAGTGGCCGAGTGGTCTAAAGCGCTCTTCGTTACGGATCGCTGTCATCTCACCTCTGTCTGCGGCGGTTCGAGTCTAAGATTCAGCCAATGTGGGCATGTGAGAAAGCTTGCCAGTAGCTTCTCGTGGGTCGGTGGTTCTTTCCGGGGTTTTCGGGGTTCTTCCTCCACCATTAATACTGGCCGCCATGTATAGCCTATCGTGCTGAAAAATGGCGTTAAACCTTACAACAACAACAACAACAAAACATATAAACATTTAAAAAATTCGTCTAGAACAAATGTTTAATTTAAATATCTGTATTATTTGACTACACGGTTTTCCAAACATTCCTATTCATCACTGAATTTTCATTTCAGGGTCTATACATACATAATACTCTCATCCTGGTCTATATTGTTTCATGGACTAATTAAATTTGGCTTGATTATGAGCTCGTTTTAAATCTATCAGTTTACACTAGCTTAGGAAACGGAACCTAAAATCCATACTCTAGATTTCTTGAATGAGAGCAGTAATATCCATACGGAATTAAAGGACAAGTATTACACCCGTTTTATTGAACTTAATAGTTAATAGCTTTCTAATATCATTAGATAACAAAGTTCCTATTTTATTGTAGCAGTTTACATATTCTAAAGACACTACTTACATTTAATAAAATCTAACGTGCCTAGGCTCTGTCTTTTCCTGCGCATTTTAAACGCCTTCCAAAGTACAAGCATTAGGCAGGTCCTACAAGATACGATGCCATAGTCTCGACAAATCATTCAGAGCTGTAGGGTACTAATATTAGCAGTATGGTTCTATAAGTTATTTCTAAACACTGCACAAACTTGATGATATCGTTCAAATTTATACATTACATCTGAGTCCACAAAGCAAGACGGTCAGCTGGCGTCTGCAAATTTTTTAAAGTTTCACTCAGTTATGTAGGTAGAATCATGTATACTTGGTCTCGTATACCTAGTCCTGCACTTTGTACTGATAATCCGTTAATATGAATAGAACAGGAGAAATTTGCTTTAACTTTGCAGACTTAAGATTTTGCAATATTGCTACACAAAACATGATATACATATCGACTATGTCCTTTTAATTTGTAACCTGTATTGAAAATCTGATTAATAAGCCAGCGAGCTATCATCAGCAAAGAGTCTTGTGGCGCTCAAAAGGTCATCCCCATTTTGGTTAATATATTTAATAAATAATAACGGAACTAAAACAGAGCCTTATGGGACGCAACATACTGGCTACTTGATTCGGCAGTAGGTACAAAAACAGAATGGAGTCTATTAGATAGGTAGTCCGAGAACCATATATGCCTTCGCACTTGAATTTATCTATTAGACCTTTTTCCATACCCGATCAAATGCTTTATAGACATCCCAAAAGACCATACACGTCATCCTTGTATTTTAGCTTAAGCTGCATTGTTCTTTGCAGATTTCATCAGAGGATTAGACATATGAGCTTGAAAGAAGAAATTTACAAAACATTTCAAAGGGTGATGTATTGTTAACTTGTCACTTCATTTTCATTTTTCTCTTCTTTGTTTCTCTGCAGACTTTCTGGTTATATCCGTTAAATATCCAACTGTCTTTGCCATCTACTCGACCCTTTACAACAGTTCCTGCAAAATAAACTGTCTATATTTTTGTATTCTTCCGATAAGCTGACTGTCGCAATACTAAATTGGTTATCTCAAATATTTTTTTTTAATTTGCAACGGTTCATCGATTTTTCGATCAATAATGGTGAAAAGGCGTCAGTAGGGTTTGAAATTCTAAACGTCGATATCTATCTCGATCGTCTAAATAAAAGAAGTTTATTCCATTACCGAAACCTAAGTGGAATTATGACGTATAAAAATATATTGGATATCCGCACGATCAGCTGAACAAAAGCACAAGTTATGGCAATTACCACGTGTTTTTCTTAGAGAAGCAAGGTTAAATATTTCCTTTATTCACTTAGCACACGTATGGACTTGCAATATGTTTGTCAGATTGATGTATTGTAGCAGATTTCTTACGATATCCCACGATAATATCAGCTGTTTATGTGTCTGCTGTGTTATGTGTATATTCGCATGGAAAACGTCAGCAATAACATAATTCTCTTTCTTAATTCAAGGCAAAAAGACCGTGAAGAAAACATTTAAGAAGAAAAAAAGACATGTTTTGTTATCTGAGTCAGGAACTCTTGCATGACAAGAGGCTATGCTTACAACCATACCAAGTGAGATAATCCGATTTCTTTGTCATAATGTTATTGATGTCTATTAAGGAAATTAAAGCAAATATTTTTTTCTTCAGATTAACGCCGGTAAATTATCAAATTATTTCTATTTAAAAACCCACTAATTGACTGGCTAGCATAAAATAAAAATATTTCTTCTAAAATGGCTCAGACGACATTATCTTTCCTCACAGCAATATAAGAAATTTAAATCATAGAAATAACGGCTTTCTAATTTGTCAAGATCAGAGCAGAAATCCCCATTTAATTTATCATAAGCGGGATTGAAGGTAGCACTGATATTGCTACCAGACAAATGAGAAATTAAGTTGATAATGCTCTCGCGAGAAAGAGATGCATTTTCTGCCGGATTTTCTTGCATTACGTCTGGTTGCAGTATCTCATGATAAGGTCTCATAAGAACTCCCTTGTTTCTAGATCACAAGACCTATTACACCGTAGTATACTGTTCGGCTTCTGGTTTTATATCGATATAAAAGAGAATGATGCAATGGAATAATAACAAGACTTCAATGGCCATAGAATACTGACAAATAGGGGAATCAATTGAATTGACCAGGAATATACCCCACCCTTACTTCCTAAGCTTGAATAATACATCTCAAAAACCTTACTTTATGTTGGTCAGACACAGTATTGTGAATTAAATTCCAAATAATGCTAAGTAAGTCTAAAAGTATAGAGTTCCGAATTATTTTGAAATAGTCTTGAATGTCTTGATGTACCAATTGACTTGATCGGCCTGATATATGCATTCCAGAATGTCTTCACAAAATTACAAAGTAATGGAGTACATAGTGATGGAGCACTTAGTAATTCCAACGCATGGTTTAAATAAATAATTCCTCTCGAATTATATCTGAACACAATTATAAAATCTACAAACAAATAAACTGAACATACAGTTCTTAAAATAGTAATACATTATTTGTTTACCAGGTCCCCTGTGCATTCACGTGACCTAGAATGCAAAAGAATGTTCTGGAAAAAACTACGAAAAATTCCACTAAATTGAAAGCAAGATTATATCTTGAACTCAAATTTTAACGATCATCTTTTACAACTACATAAAGACATGACAAAAGTCAGGTATGCAAAAACTTCATCCTCAACCCTTAACCACGGATTTTTTTAAAAAAACCACACAATATAGATATGCATAGCAATATATTTGTGCATTTGAATATGTGTCTGTGTAAATGCGTATATTTTTAAATACAAGGGAATACACCCTAAAGTACAAAAAGTGTATGTAACAGAACGTCTAAAATATTAAATTGCAAATAAATCTAAAAGCTGACTAAATGATGATTTTGAAGTGTATTGATGGAATAAGTGTTAACAAATATTTCAGTTGTGAGTATAAATTAATCATTACAAAGAGTCTAGTTTTCATTATTCTTGACGTAGTTAATGATAATAATGCAGCTTCGTTCTTGGTTATTTAAATATCCATCGGCACATCTGGGTCTGTGTAGTTTGCAGTAAGACTATTCTTGTAAGCAAGTATAAAACGCAGAAAACCTGAACTTGTTTCGTGACAACATAGTTGAACCAATCGTATCGTCCACGTCCTTTCCGTCAAGTCGAGAGAAAGAAAAAAAGCATCTGATGTAAATCGGCGCCATTGAGAACAATATTCTTAGTGCACATGATACTATATAGTGACGGAGGGAGACAAAGTCACAATAATGACCATTTGTCGGCCTTTACAGCCGCAGTATATGAGGTGCAGTTCGCCTAAGGCGAATTAGGACAAACATAACATTGATGTGTATTACTGCATCTACTTCTGAGCTTATTTAATCATCTGACGGAAACTACCGAGCGATGCTCCGATCATAGCTACACATGTAGGACTCAGGGTACTAATTATATGTTAGTTTGATCAAGTCTAGAAGCGGGTTCGTTAGTTAATTCGATTATATTCGTGTAACCCTTTATATAAATTAACGAATCCTTTAATATACACGTTTGCCTGCTATTTATTTTGTGATATTACCCGTAATGCCACCAAGGCAAGGCTGAGGAGGAAAGGGCGCCTCGAATTCCCTCGTCCTTCTTCCTCCGCCCAAGGTTGTCAACTCTTATTTATTTCAGATCCACGCTCAGTTTCCTATTTAGTACGGGGCATACCCTTACCTAACATCAAACATGTCCGAGTCACATTCGATTGGAATATTTCAGAGTTGTGAATTTTCCTACTATGCGGTTTATCATTTTTTATGGACACGCGTACTTTTATTTTTCTGAAAGATTTAACCAGTCACTTTGGCTTACAATAGCAGTTTTGTGATCGCAATTGGGGTGTCGCGGCTTCGTTAGTTTCTCCACATCATATCAATCGGGATCCTTTCAGGGCCATACAATTTTCACCTAAATAGGGCTTTCGGGTGTCACAATGAAAGACCTGTTTGATAATTACATGGAGGTTGTTGTTGTTGTTATTGTTGTTGTAGGGTTTAACGCCATTTTCAGCACAGGATAGGCTATACATGGCGGCCAGTATCAATGGTTGAGGAGGAACCCGGGACGACCCCGGAAATAACCACCGACCCACGAAAAGATACTGGCAAGCTTTCTCACATACCCACATTGGCCGAATCCTAGACTTGAACAAACGCAGACACAGGTGAGATGGCAGTGTGGGTGTGTGTGTGTGCTACACATTTTTGTTCGCATTAACAGGTGTAGGTTATACTTTCTGTTTAGCAGTGAGCTTTCTTACCTGGTTCATGTCTTACTTCCAGATTTTTTGTGCTAGTGGGTTGGGGTGGCAAATTCTTTTTTGTCTTGTGGCTTGAGTGTTGTGGTTTTTTATTATTTGCATGTGTTTGTTACACTAACTGTGTTTTGTTTTCTTGGGGGGGGGATGGCAGACTCTTTTCTTATTAGTCCTAAGAACGACTCATTTATTTTTCATTCCTTGAAGTTATTGAATTGTCCTCTAGCTTCTTCGTTACTTCAGCTCTTTTTTATTCACCTCTTGTATCTGATTTGTTTTTTCTTTATTCCTTTTTGTTTCTTTTTTCGTCTCGTTTTCTGCTGTTTCTCTTTCAGGAATCTTCGTTAGTACTGAATTAGTACCATGAGTTCTGTATATCTTTAAACATGTATAGACATGAATTGACCTTAATGGGGCTTTCTCATCATTAGCCTTGTGAGTAAAAGAAGTTTTATGTTCATTACGATGACTATACAAAGCTCAAATCTTTCTCGATATAATAAACACAGTATTTTCAATCATCATTTAAGCAGTACCAAAATCAGCGTTAGTATTGGCATTTTAAATGACCAATGGACAGTGAATGGTCTCAGCAAGTTTCTGCCAGCTCCGATGAAATGGTAAGCTCTCATACAAAATTGCACATGTCTTTATTATAAGAGTTACTCCATGAAGGGCTACAAACTGATCTAATGACTATGCTTACATATCTATACAATCCGTTTCCAATGATACATTAGCTGCTCACTGAATAGGCTTTGCTAAGATAAGAAACAACGACTCTTGAACAAGCAGTTTCATATTTGTGTCATACGCATTCACTGAAGAGAGAGAGAGAGAGAGAGAGAGAGAGAGAGAGAGATTTCATCATTTGAAAGATGGCATAGGTCATACAAGGGGGTCAGATTCGTATATCGAACAACCGACCAAACAACTTCATCAATTATGTCATACATTGTTGATCAATATTTTCTTCATTCATGTTTCTGTAGTGACCGAAGAATATGCAATATACTTAATTTAATTTATTCCTGTACAAATGAGAAGCAGTCTGGATAAATGAATAGCATGCAGATACAATTTTGTTATTGCGCTGTATCTGCTTTGAGAACTTCTACAACAGAAACATCAGCAACAGTGAATTCACAATAATCCCAAACTATTGTTATTGTCCAGAATGTCCATAGGCAGTTTATAATTAGACTCAATAATATAAACCAATGATTCCTCTCAAACAATATCTGAACACGACTAAAACTCTAATCATAGATCCAAGAAGGCTGATATTAAGAACGAAATGAAGACTTTGTTGACCAAAACATATATTTTATATACATTCCCACTCGACTTATGTTGAAAAACAGTTTTTGTCTTAATGGAAAAATATATCAAACTGTAAACAAATTCACTTCTGGAACCTCCTAAAGTCATAATGAAGCTTAATACCTACGGGGTATCCGGCCCCAATATGCCCTTCGGCAGAAGCCCCGCTTGCACAAGGATTAAATACCTTTGAAGCCAATTTAGAGATCCAAAACTATGTAACTTCTAGTAAGACGTCCGGCCAACATGCTCTGATTCTGCAAAATTCTGCCTTCGGTTCGTTACACCCCTACGCTTAAGAATAAAATCGGGATTTTATTCACAGAATTTAGTTCCAAAATATGGATTTATACATGATATATAACAAATCAACTAATGAGACAACACGCTGACTACTGAGCTGGATATAGAAGTTTGCTACTCTCAATTATGCTAGTGTTTCCCCTTTAACTAGGACGGCAGTCCGACTCATAAAATATGCTCCTACGTTCTCGGCGCCTTTGATGTACCTTATCTACATCCGATATTGTTGAAGGAACAGTGACGACCTCATCAGGCGTCCATTAGAGAGTTTCGCCTGTGCTAGGTAAGCAAGTGGCTGATGGTCTGTCTCCAAAATGAACTTCCGTCCGTACAAATACCGCTCGAACCGTGATATGCCGAACACGATTCCGAGACATTCCTTCGCCGATACGGAGTAGTTCTTCTCGGCTGCGGATAGTTTCCGACTGCCATATGCGACGGGAAAAAGAGTCTCATCGTCTTCTTGCAGCAACAGTGCGCCAACACCGGTATCGCATGCGTCCGTGCGAAGAACGAATTCTTTGGTCAAGTCCGGTAAACGGACAACAGCTTCGGATGTCAGTCTATCCTTCAAGGTTTGGAAGGCATGCTCACATGGAGAGTCTGCGGGTTCGATTACTCCCAGAGCAACCATTTCCTCAACTTCCCTCCTTACCACTTCCAACTTGTCGTGAGGTAAAGGGTAAGGTTTACGTTGAATCGGTTTGTCGTCTACCAGCTTCAAACTAAATTCAGCAAGTGACGTTCTCCCTGGTAGTTCCGTTAATACATCAGCATATCTTGCCAGTAGCGTCTCTACTGCATCATGCTGCTCCTTAGTCAAAGTAGGGTCGCATTTCACGTCCGAGGGTGTCTCTGCCTTGGTAAGCGGACAGTTTGGAACAGTGTTCGCGCCTTCCGTGTCGCCTTCGATTTCCTCGGTGACGATAGTGGTAACGACGAAATCGGCAGTTGACTCTCGTTCCCGGTAATTTTTCAACAGATTTGCGTGGTACAGTTTCTCTTTGTTCGGGAGTCGAATACGGTACGTTTGACCCCCAGTCTTCTCGGTGACGACGTACGGTCCTCTCCACGAGACTTGCAGTTTGTTGTGTTCCCGTGACAACAGCAACAACACCTTGTCTCCAACCTCGTATTGGCGTGGTTTAGCTCGCTTGTCGTTGTACTTCGCTTGACGAGACTTCGCCTGCTTGAGGTTTTCCGCGCCAACGTACAAACTTCCTCTAGTTTGTTACGAAGGTCGGCAACGTACTGGTAGGCAGTGCGTACCTCTTCAACAGCGCTGTCATCGGTCCACAACTGTCTCAGCACGGCTATGGGACCTCGCACAGTTCTCCCATAGAGGAGCTCGAAAAGGGAAAATCCCAAACTAGCCTGTGACACCTCCCGAAATGCGAATAGCATGGCGGGAATATAACGATCCCAATCCTTAGGACGGCCTTCACACAACTTCTTTAGGGTGTGTTTCAGGGTCCCGTTGAAGCGTTCGACCAATCCGTTGCTCTGGGGATGATACGGCGTAGTAGTTAGATGTTTAATCGACATCAGCCGATTCACCTCCCCATCACGTGGCTCATAAACTGCGTTCCTTGATCGGTCAGAATTGCCTCGAGTACTCCGACTCGTGACCAAATCCCAAGTAGAGCCCCTGTGACAGTTTCCGAGTCGATATTACGCAATGCGACAGCTTCCTGGTAGCGTGTAGCGTGATCGATGACGGTCAAAATATAACGATTTCCGGAAGCAGACACGGGCTTTATCGGTCCGATCAAGTCTATCGCGACACGGCGGAATGGTTCATCGACGATAGGTGTACTTCCCAGAGGAACGGGCTGATGATCTGTTTTCGGCGCCATCCTCTGACACTTGTCGCACGAAAGACAAAACCGTTTAACATCTCCCTGGACCCCTGGCCAGTAAAATCCTTTGACAAGACGGTCACGCGTCTTCTTGCTGCAATTTCTTCAGCTCGGTTGGTAGCAAGTTACCAACCGGCGGCGTCGTAGCTCCTATCTTCGTCGACTTTGCTCGACGGTCCTTTTACCTAGTATCCGCAACACTCACCGGTATTGGTGTACATGTCTCTGGCTTTCGCGGTGGTAACACATAGCGACAACCCAATATGACGTCATGCCACAATCCAGACAAACACGCGGCTTCAATTTTCACTTTGACGTACGGCGAGTCGAGGTCAGTGATGTCAACTGGCAACGAGTCACGCGTGCTATTGACGTACCGCACTTCAGTTACCTCCCCTGTATAGTCTTCTGGCTTCACGTACCTCTTGTCGACAAGGGCTGGATAACTGCACCCCGTGTCGTACAAGATGGTGGCGTCATCTCCGTTGGCGGTGGCGGACGCGAGGTTGGCCGGTTTACGGTTTTTCTCTGCCCTAAGTGTCTCCCTGGCAACGACATTCACCTGGGCCTGCCTACTCTTAGGACAGTCCCTTGCAAAATGCCCTGGGCGTTTGCAGTGGTAGCACACCGGCTGTTCTCACCGTCCTACAAACTCCTTCTCCGCGGTTTGAGTCCGTCCGGGTCGGTGGGAAGACTCTTTCCTCGTAGGTCCACCCCCGACTCTCCCTTCCGCATGACGGTTATGTCTGGCTGGCGCTTCCTCGACCACACTGTGCGACTCAGCGGGACGGAGTCTAGCTGTACTCCCGAAGATTCCAGTCAGCGAGTGAGCTTGCTCATATCTCTCGGTCATGCTTATATTTCCTCTTGAGTTTTGTGCTCTCTATCTGCCAGGAACACTGTTAACTCCAGTCGGTACGTACTCAAGACGTTTTCCTTGAGAATCGCCTCACGCAAGCCTTCGCACGTTCGCTTGACCTCGGACATCATCCACTTCTCAAACAACACGCGAACCCCTGTGTGAAACTGAGAGTGCGTTTCGATCGGCTTCATCGTGGACTCACGAAAAAGTTTCCGATACGTCTCGGCGGTCAAGTGATAATGGCCAAGAAGTGCTTTTTTCAGCGCGTCGTAGTCATCTGCTTGGTCCATTGCTAGGTTGTGGAAAACCTCCCTAGCATCGCCTTGTAGAAATGCAGAGACATTTATCTCCCAGTGGGTTTCGGGAATCTTGTGCGCGCCCGCGAGTTTCTCAAACTGAATGAGAAAATCATCGATCGATTCCTCTCGCTCATTGAACCGCAGCATGTTAAGTTGGACAATACGGTGGTCAGCGATCTGCCGTATGTTGCCTTCAGGGTTCGAACTGGTGTCTTCTCTAACAGCACATCTATCCTCCAACCGCAACCTCTCCATCTCAAGAGCATGGACGAGCTCTCTTTCTTTCTCCCTGGAAGCAGATTCAATCCTATCCAGTTCCATTTGCGCTTTCCTTTGCGCTTCTCTTTCTGCTTCGACTGCTGGCCGTTCCACTTCTCTTTCTGCTTTCCATTCCTTGATTCGGGTTTCCACAAACTCCGCGAGTGGGTCCCCCTCATGGCCTAAATCCTCCTGGTCTATGACATGATATTCCCTAATCATCTGTCTTTCCGTCGCCATTATAACGTGATGCTATGTATAAATGATACCTTGTCTCTCGATTTCTAGAGATGACGAGAAGCTATAAATCCCTGCTACCGAGATATGTACAAGCTTCCTAAGATTCTAACTTGCCTCAGGTAAGAGATATCTGGCCCAATGTTTGTTCCCATAATACTCTAGGTAAATAATAAGGTAATATACATGCACATGTGAAAATACAACATACAAAGAACAGATAGAGTCTCTTACTTTGCAATTTATCACAAGTATTTAACTGATATTAAGTCCTTGCTCGTAAAGAAAATGTATGTCTATTTCATATCCCGGACGAAGCGCCCACTTATGTCACAACCCCGCTGCTATTATAAATAATGCTGATCCACTACGGTATTATAAATAATGCTGCAGAAGGTGTGCATTAAAATTTAATGACTCACGAGTCAGCAGTTCCGACTCTCTAAATACATATAACAACTCAAGGTTGAATAAATAACAATTTTATCAAATATACAAATGCAAGAATTTCATGGACATAAATCTTCAGCTCATTATATCATAATGCAATAATGGCCGGGTTGACCAAATGCCCTTTACTCTTTACTTCGTCATATACAAATTACTGTCCTATTGTGAGAGAGTCTCTGTTCAGTGAGTTTTCCCAAGTACTCATCAATTTATCTTCTTTCCTCCTTCCTTCCTCTTCCTCCTTCTATCCAATGTGCGTCTTGTGTACACACTGGAAGTCTCCACGGCTTTCTTTTTTTCTCGGTGTCGTCAATTCGTACACCCTGGAATATCTCAGCACCGACTCTCACGGTACCCTGGGAGCTTCCTGAAAAAATATAAGGGGCATACACCTTTGTCCCCCTACTCTACTCTTCGAAATTAACCACTCCCTCACGGACCTTCCATCAGACTAATGGGCGAACAATTTTACCAGGCCCTATGTACATATAAATTTCCACTTATCGGATTCATGCCTTGCGCTCTACGCATGAATAGCATTACTCAATGAATTTTTGTAACACACTCACACTGTATCTACCCATCGTTATTATGTAATCATTCCTACAGCATGCGTCCTAAGAATTACAGAATTATACTTATAAATACATATGCACATAAATCCAACTCTGTCTAATTTCGCATAGTGCTCAATCTACATTCTGATAGATGTTAAGTACATGTCATAATTGAATTATTTAATAAATTCAACACTATGATGCGATTAAATATTCTAATAAATGCAACTATACGTGAGGATTGAATATTCTAATATATTCTACTAAAATCAAGCACAAAGACTCAGCCAAGATACCGTCTTACCTTTGAGAAGCTTTTTTACCCAGTTCAATTCCCTTCTTTTGACGAGTTAAGTCTCGGATTGGCTTTTAGCTAAAAATTCCCTCCTCAACATAAGCTTCCTGCTTTACTAGGCGATACGTCTCTCTCCCCCGAGAATTAGCAGCTCACTAACGGGTCTGTGCGCGTTTACGACTAAGAATGAAGCATTTTCCCGCCTAAAGTATTGGCCCATCCCAGCGGAAGATCTAGCTTCTCTCATCCCTAACTAGTCGACACGCCTACCGTTTAATGTTCTTTCCGCCTGGATCCAGGTTTCTTCACACCATCTTGGCGCCCTACGGGGTATCCGGCCCGAATATGCCCTTCGGCAGAAGCCCCGCTTGCACAAGGATTGAATATCTTTGAAGCCAATTTAGAGATCCAAAATTATGTAACTCCTAGTAAGACGTCCAGCCAACATGCTCTGATTCTGCAAAATTCTGCCTTAGGTTCGTTACAATATAATTAAATCAAGTGCCTAAATAATATTTTATGTTTGCATAATTGAATCAATGACCTTAATACTATTTTATGCTTATATAATTAAATCAAAGGCTCTATGAATACGTAATGATTACGTAATTAAACCAAAAGCATTGGCAATACTTGATATTATCAATACTTAATGTTTGTGTAATGAAATCAAACGTCTTAAAAATAAAATGTCTCAAGAAGTGTTATTATATTTATCAAAACACATCCCCACCTTGTACACCATACAAAGAGATCAGACTTGACTTTTCACTGCTTTGTACGAGAAGCTGTAATCTTTGAAGAAGAAAAAAATGATCACTTAAAAGATTAGTTTTATTTTTGGTTAAATTTAGCAAAGGAACAAAGGAAGTGCGTTATTTAGTGCAACTGTAGGAGAACGATTTGCCCAGGAACATCACACTGTAAGACCGCTCCGGTGGCCTAGTGGTTAGAGCGTCCGCCTCGGAAGCGGGAAGTCGTGGGTTCAAACCCCGGCCGAGTCATACCAAATACTTGCAAAAATGATACTAACAGCTTCCTCGCTTGGCACTCAGCATTAAGAGGTTATTGTTAGAACTGGTCGGCCTTTTGTCAGAATAATGTGACTGGGTGGGAACATCATGCTTCATGTCTCCAGCATGATACCCCGGTGCTAGACATTACTATAAACTGTCATATTGCAGACATCGTAGCGATATGACTGAAAATTTGTTAAGGTTACGTTAAAAATCCTAATAACACACACACACACACACACACATCCCACTGTGATCTGCTTCGGGTTTTCAGGTAGTGGGTTGCGACCGCACGCCCCATTAAGGTCGGGGATTTCATCACCATAACAAGTGAACCATCGTGTGTAAGTCAGCTCTTGCGACATTTACGACGGCACATCTGGCCTATTCTATATCGCAAAGGGATCACTTGAAAGTCAATTGTTTTCGCTGTAAATAAAATATAATAGCATGGTCGTTTTGCATGCAGATTGTATTGGATCCTTATTTTCAGTGACTTCACAAAAATGATATAGCTAATATAGAACCCATGCAATGCATCAGATCTCGGCTTATTCATATTCAGTTTTACATACTATTCAGCTTCGTGTCATCCATAATCGACTAGAGGAATGAAATGGTCTTTTGATTGTGCCGAATAATGGTAAATAAATAAATTGACAATATATTTGATCACCGTGATGTGTTTACTTGCTCCAAAAGATAAAACTTTCCATACTAACAAGATATGGATGGTTTTATTCACCGATGTGACCGTCCACTGTTTCTTTGAATGGCACGTTGATAAGGGAATTGATCCCTATGGGTCGTATTTGCTATTTACGGAACGTGCTTTTTGTGATTAAGTTTTAGACTCGATAGAGACAGCCTCAGTTCAATTTCAACTAACGAGAATTTATAATGATAATAAACATTTCTCTTTGATACTGACAACTGATCTACAACTCTGGGATAACGGTAAATACCTTTGAAGTAGTAAAAGGGAGGGGGTGACACGCAGTACAATAGCAGAATGTGTTCTATATTCATTGGAATTTGACCGGCATTATATTTTTGTATCGTATGTCACAAACAATAGAACAGTATGGTAAGCATGAGAACTATAATACTAAAATAATTGTAAACTAAGAAAAAAACAGAAATAGGACTGATATTTTATAAATTAGGCTTGACGCCACTAATTTAATGTCCACATATCTGATTAAATTAATACTCTTTAAATACAAGCTATGTTTTACACTTTGTAACGTGATTGACATAGTTCTGAAATAACGTAATCGTGTTTTACACTTTGTATCGTGATTGACATATAGTTCTGAAATAACGTCATCGTGTTTTACACTTTGTATCGTGATTGACATCTAGTTCTGAAATAATACCAGTGCAGACGAAGTCAATATATACTTCGTACTTACTTTTCGATAAAGTTTGCGTCACGTGGATCACTGTCAAATCAGTATTTTCAGAATTCCTGCGAGCTGTATTTCAATCATTTCATATAATCCTCTCTCTCAGTTTTTTATAGACTTACTTCTGCTCCTGGGCTCCCTGTATTACACACACACACACACACATATGCATTGAATTCTTGCAATTACGTTCAGGACTTTAGTGCACAAAGAACATATATCGAGCGACGTTTTTTTTTTTTTTTTGGCCAGAACGATTAAGACTTAAGTTTACAAATGGGTTTATTCCTACTTTATCTGTGACAACCTTTGGACTAGGTGACATGCATAGTTTCGAGTAACATAACACTAAATGATCCAATCGGCCGTTTGTTACATCCTACAGCAGTCGCTGAGAAAGTCATTCATTTCCGTGATCTCATTTTTCTAGGATATTTACTAACCGCTGAAGTAAATTACTTGCATGAAATACAAATAAGCATTAAAGTCAAAGCAGAAAATACAATGTTTATTTACATCAGGCTCTTGGCTTTTGTGTAAGATGAGAAAGTGTGACTCGACCAGTTCTGCACAATCCTATGGCACCAAAATTTCCAGTCATTTCATTTAAATTCAACTTGTTTTAGAAACTGATTCATAGCCTGTGCTTAATAATGTCCAGGCAAAGGAATAACATAAGTATGATGCATCAGAACTAATGGATTGATTATTTTTTATAGCATAAACCAAATTCGCTCAATTATACATTCATTGCCTTTCTGATTATAAAGAATCTCTCTAGTTATCTTGATAGGTAACGCTCTAAATCATGCAAATTCGAAGCAAGTTTAAAGCAAGAACCTCATCTGAAATGCGCACAGATGAGAGTGTGTCTGTCAACATGACACAGGAATCCATATAAAGTGTTGTTGATGAGGCGGTCAATATAGAGTTGTTGATGAGACGGTCAGTATAAAGTGTTGTTCATGAAACGGTCAGTATAAAGTGTCGTTCATGAGACGGTCAAAATACAGTGCTGTTCATGAGACGGTCAATATATATTGTTGGTCATGAGACGGTCAATATATAGTGCTGTTTATGAGACGGTCAGTATATAGTGTTATTCATGAAACGGTCAATATAGAGTGTCGTTCATGAGACGGTCAATATACAGTGTTGTTCATGAGACGGTCAATATACAATGTTGTTGATGAGACGGTCGATATATACCGTTGTTGATGAGACGGTCAATACACAGCGTTGGTCATGAGACGGTCAATATATAGTGCTGTTTATGAGACGGTCAGTATATAGTGTTATTCATGAAACGGTCAATATAGAGTGTCGTTCATGAGACGGTCAATATACAGTGTTGTTCATGAGACGGTCAATATACAATGTTGTTGATGAGACGGTCGATATATACCGTTGTTGATGAGACGGTCAATACACAGCGTTGGTCATGAGACGGTCAATATATAGTGCTGTTTATGAGACGGTCAGTATATAGTGTTATTCATGAAACGGTCAATATAGAGTGTCGTTCATGAGACGGTCAATATACAGTGTTGTTCATGAGACGGTCAATATACAATGTTGTTGATGAGACGGTCGATATATACCGTTGTTGATGAGACGGTCAATACACAGCGTTGGTCATGAGACGGTCAATATATAGTGCTGTTTATGAGACGGTCAGTATATAGTGTTATTCATGAAACGGTCAATATAGAGTGTCGTTCATGAGACGGTCAATATACAGTGTTGTTCATGAGACGGTCAATATACAATGTTGTTGATGAGACGGTCGATATATACCGTTGTTGATGAGACGGTCAATACACAGCGTTGGTCATGAGACGGTCAATATATAGTGCTGTTTATGAGACGGTCAGTATATAGTGTTGTTCATGAAACGGTCAATATAGAGTGTCGTTCATGAGACGGTCAATATACAGTGTTGTTCATGAGACGGTCAATATACAATGTTGTTGATGAGACGGTCGATATATACCGTTGTTGATGAGACGGTCAATACACAGCGTTGGTCATGAGACGGTCAATATATAGTGCTGTTTATGAGACGGTCAGTATATAGTGTTATTCATGAAACGGTCAATATAGAGTGTCGTTCATGAGACGGTCAATATAGAGTGTCGTTCATGAGACGGTCAATATACAGTGTCGTTCATGAGACGGTCAATATATAATGTTGCTCATGAGACGGTCAATATACAGTGTTGTTCATGAGACGGTCAATATACGTTGCAATGAAGTTAAGTACATTTATAATAAGATATATGGATACAAGGTGAATAGAGTCACGAAGAAATGATTGTGGGTGATTGGGAAGGATGTGTTCATGAAATTTCTGAAGATAAATTTCTATTGTGTGATGACGAAAATGAAGTTTGTATTCAGTTCTGGTACACGATTCGATTGTAACTGACAACTTGTAAAATGGACACTTGATCGATAGACAATGTGCTATTTCTCAGTGACAGTATCCACGGAAGTGTCCAGGTCACGCTGGACTAAGATGGACAATAAATGTGAGTGTTTATCTTTGCTGACATGAGTTATGTATAGTGATGTAAACTGCACTAACAATACATTTCATTCAATTCTTTTATTACGTAATAATGCTTTATATTTTGTATCGAATTCACTACGATACTACATGTATGCATTTAGTACACAACGATGGGTGTAAAAATATTTTTCATTCACGTTGAATAAGCAGAAGCCAATTAACTGTGTGATCACACTCTCGTTTTAAATATGCGCAATTTTTAAACTAGGTACGTAGTTTTTTTAATTTATTTTCAGGTTAAATAATTTTGTTTCTCCTTGTTTTGTTTCTTTCCGAAGCTATTACATATTGTTTCAGGTGATGTACAAATGATTCTACCATCAGTGTTTCTTCTCTCATCAGAAAAAATTCTCATTCAGTTTAAATGTATGAAACTTTTTCGATACTAAATTATTTGTCAAACTTGTATGAAGGTGTAGTTTTATTTATAAAATAAGACGCTTGGATATCACAAGACCTTTAAACGTTTACAGTGATACCTTGCTACAATGAGCCTCTGTTTAACGAGTTTCTGTCCAAACGTTAGCTTAGCCAATATGGAGGAGCCACTAATGAAACAAACTTAAGAATAGTAAATCTTATATATATATATATATATATATATATATATATATATATATATATATATATATATATATATATATATATATATATATATATATATATATATATATATATATATATATATATATATATATATATATATATATATATATATATATATATATATATATATATATATATATATATATATATATATATATATATATATATATATATATATATATATATATATATATATATATATATATATATATATATATATATATGCAATGTCGAATTTTGAATTGCAGTGAACTTTAAAGTTGAATGCACTGAGCATTAAAATTGCATCGCATTTAAGCCAGAAAAGTCTTTGTGAAGGGTCACTTCAACCTTTCTTCGTTCCCCCCACCCGTGTCAGGGTAAACTTCAAAAGAGGCAGCATTCCAACTCATTGAAATTGACTGGGGTATCTAGTAAACATTTGAGCTACCAACCCTAACCGCTTGGTAGGAACCTATGTCAAATTATCACATGTTCAAAGGGAAATTGTTACGCACCGTCGTTCACAGATTCGGAGCTGTCTAAAGCTGATGAAAGGAATTGTTTCTTTGGGAAAAATTAGGGACCGCTGCCTACGATTGGGCAGAATAAATTAAGGTGTACACTTTAGAAGTAATCAGACTTCAAAGTGACGACCTTAGTCGAAATTCTTTAGTTTGAACATTTCCTGGAAGAGGAAAAGTAGTCGACTCTGTGGAAGCCTAAAGAGAATAGTGCTTTCCTTGTTAAGCAAGAAAGGGATCAGGTGGCAGTGTTGTAAAATGAAAGACAGGTTTTAGTGCTAGACGCACACGTTCTGAAAGAGAACAGCAATAAGGTACTCAATTTTAGTTTCACGTAATATTCTATTATTTGATTGTTTGTTTTATGCAAATGTGTTTGTTTGACTAGGTTTCCAAAATATGTATCGTTATTCAGTTTCATGTAAATGTATTGATGCTAGAGTTGTTATGCAATTTTGTTTTATTCAATTTCATGGAGAGTATTGATGCTAGAATTGTTATGCAATTTACCTTTTAATTGTTCAGTTATTAGTTGATTGGTAGAGTTGATTGCATGCGATCCAAATGTCGTATGTGTAGGATTTCATAGGTTTATATGAAATAACGTCCTTTGTTTGTTAGGACGATACAGACTACCATGAGTTAACGATAATTACCTAATTAAATCTGATTTTGTAAGGTTTGAATAATCTTGTAGGTTAAGGATTGCTGTGACTTACAGCTTGTGAATTTCATGCAATAGTAATCGAACATGTAGTCTCATATGTAGAAAATACGGTAATATTCGATAGACGCTCACGCGGTAATTTAAGACTTGCCGCTGGAAGTGAGGTCAATGTCATACCGTACTAAGTCAGAATTTACGCAGTGTGTGGATAGACAACATGCTCTGAGTAACGTGAGGGAATTTTATGTACCTATAGAGAATGGGGTATTCAGAAAGTATGGGGTAATTGTGTCCTTTAAGGAACAGCTTTCTGGGAGAGAGACGGGACAGTCTGAAGACAGTAGTCTGAGGAAAGGAAGGACGAGGTCATAATAAAAGGACCAGGAAATCCATGAAGGGACATAGCATAGAGCTTAGGAAGGATGACCTATAATGACATTGATATACGATCAAGGAAAGGAAGGTAAATCGATCAATCGTGGACATTGCGCTCTTTTCACCTCTCGTTATGATGATGAAATAAATATAAATTGGACACTCCTGTTAAATTCTATTGATCTAATCTAACTTGAATTGCAATTGCCGTTATTAATTTGTTCTGATTAAATTTGTTTATTTCTTCCCAGTAGTCTCGCTTAGTTCTCTGTTAAAATTATATTTTTCTTTCACTACCACCGGGCTATAATATAGAGAGAGGTCATCCTCTAGACAACGCCAGCTAAATCCAATTAACCACCCCTCTTAATAAGAGGGACGCGTTATAATATATATATATATATATATATATATATATATATATATATATATATATATATATATATATATATATATATATATATATATATATATATATATATATAGTATCTAAGACTATATTTCTACAACAAAATTAATCCTACAGAGTATCGCTGTTGAGTATAAACTGGAAAACGTTGAATGACGCAAACTGCATATTGTCCTTAAATTAGCTAAACATATTAAACTTACTCAGATGGTCGGGATCTGAAGCCGCCGATTATTGTTTAATTAGCAATTATTATCGAGGTATGACGCTGGCATTTCGAATTCCATGGAATTGTGTGAAAGATATTAGACTAAGCAGCTTGTTGACTTTAAAATATAAAATTTACAGTGTTTAGGTCAATAGTAATCTAAAACCATTCACTGCGAATAATCATGACATTTTACGACAATTTGTTTTAAAAACAAAATGACGTTTTTGCTGACACATTTCTAGGGTGGTTGGAGGTACATTTAAAAGTAAATAATCGAAAATGCTGAACTTGTCCATTCACGATTTAATCCAATCTATTCAATTATACTGCATATGACCTTTAAATTATTCAACAGACGGCGCCAGTAAATATATAAATTTGTCACATTTTGAACTTACTGTGTCGTTTTATGTCTATCATGAATTGTAAACGCTACAAACTGTGGTAACTGATGTGGAGCAAGCACAGCTCCAACGGTAAATGTCACCTTGTTGCAGACAAACATAATTTCTTTACGTAAGGCTCTTCAACGATCTATTCTACAAATATCCAAATACATTGAAATATAAAGAGATGAAATCAACTGCATCGCAGTATTTTTATCGGTACTATTCTTAAACAATTTAAATCTAACACTTAAATTAAACCTTATATTCCTAATTTATTATTTTTTTTTCCTTTCATTACTGCATTGCATGGCGTCCCCCATCTCCATTTTTAATTTATTTTTTCATTCCTTCTTTGTTTTCCTTCTATTCTCATAAGAAAGGTCAGTTTTATTCTATAAAGAAAAGGTCAAATGCTATTGCTCAGACACCTCAAAGTCACTGCAAAATGATCTACGTCCTTATTACATACACTTGATGAGCTTGTGACCCTTATATCTGTACTTCCTGATAAAATATTTTGCCTTTAAATGCCAGTTTCGTACTGCTTCAGCTATTATATGAATCCAAAAAACGGCAACGTTTACTTTTATAATGGTGCGTTCAGAAACATGAGGTGTCAGTTTAACGGCAAGAAGTAAGTATTTTGATATAAAGTATACAATATAATTTATTTGAATTTAAAATTGTTGCCATCTCATATTTGCAGAATTCTGTTCTTTTCTAATGGTGGATGGATTTGGTACATATTTCTTATACATCCTTAAATACGGTAGCCACTTTTTTAAAACTATGTACCACAAGATACTCCCATGCTTATAGGATTACGGTCAAGGATGGAAATCGGGTCTTTAAAATCTCACGGTAAGTCTGAGGTCATCTTTATCTGTAAGGTTATCGTTATATTGGATAAATGGTGTGTGTGCACGCACATTGGAGAATAATAAAATTGCCCTTATGTGTCACGTGTGTTAGAAAATTTGCTAACAATTCCTGACTCATGTTAAAAAGTGTCTTCTGATAGGATTCGTAATTCAAAGAACTTTGGGTCATGTGAATACGTGTTATATATTCTGATTCTGAAACAAAGAAATTACCTGTCCGTACCTTAGCCATTGAATTACGGTCCAATTCGCGGTTACTTCAAAGAGAACCTTGCCGCGGGGTGAGAAACTTCGTTTGTTTTGCCATCAGACACTGATGTCACCGATCGGCTTAAGCTTCGAGACCGGAAACGCGACTGTCACGTTTGCCTGCCCGCGATTACATATGTCAGGAACAAAGGAATGGGTTAGCAGCCATGTGTATATGTAGATCCTGTGGCTATCGTAGCGATTCGTGTTTGTACAAGAGCCCCGCTTCGTTAGGTGTCAAAACTCACATGTGGACGTTGGAAGCTTTGTTCTAGAACAAAGGACCGTTGTTGCTGTTGTAAATCTCCCCGCGTTGACAGATGACCTGAGGCTCGTCTGTTAATCTGAACCGACTGGGGTAGAATTTATATCCAATCGGAACTGAGGAAGGGTGGGGCCATCAATTCGAACCAGAATTTAACAGTCATCTGGGCTGGAACGAATTAGTGATTGTAAGCCATCGTACTGGTCCAGCAGCAATAGACTCCGAGGAAGCCACTCGTGAACTGGCGGGAAAACCCTATGTACATTCTAAGGACAGAAAGCTTCGGAAAGGTCAGTGAGTTATTTGCTCAATTGTTGCAGAATGTTACGGCATTGTAATTGTAATAATGTGCAGTATGTATATTTACTTACTAGAATCGTTAGTCGTAGAATTACCTTTGTATTTTTTAATTTACATGCGTACTTGAGAAATCATCTATGATAATGTAGAATGCTAGCTCGTAGTAGGAATTAATATTGTAATTCGCTATTTGGTTACTTCGTAGCAAACTAGTGTATCTATTCATGTGATATTCTAGATTTTGCAACTGTTGAATTGAATTGTAACTTTGGAAATGGTTGCAGTGTTAAAATTAAATAATATGGATATTTGAATATGTGTGTACACTTGTGGGAGTGTAATGTATAGAAATGCGTCTGATTGTTGTGATATTGTTCAGAATAATGAGATTAAGAATATATATATATATATATATATATATATATATATATATATATATATATATATATATATATATATATATATATATATATATATATATATATATATATATATATATATAATGATGTGACGCAATTTAGTGATGTATGTATGATAAGTTGGATACCGCTCTTCATTGCAACGTTGTTTTCTATAAAAACGTGTGGGTTTTTCGATGTGCACGAATGCGTGACCGAAGATGTAGATATCCTTTATCTGATGATTGATTGTTGATTTAGTGTGAGGCGAGATGGCTAACGAAACATGCTAACGTCCTTGTGTTTTTCGCAGGTTGCTTTTGGGGACAGAACTACCGGGTAGTTAAGTCCCGAGTCTCAGAGAGGGGAGACAGGATAGAACAAGGCGGTAGGCAGAGAACACGCCTAGTCGCTAGAGGGAGAGAGAGAAGGAGGAGGAGAAAAGAAGACAAGAAGGGGAAGAGTATTGGAAGAATCGTAGTACGGAGAACTCCGGAAGGAGGAAAGGAATTGGCAGAGTAGAACACAGATGAGTAGAAACCAAATACAGGGGAAAGCCATCTCACACTATAATCACATGATGAAATAGGTTGTTACATGGTCGAGAGGAAGAAGATTGGTTGAGAAATTAATATCGTTTAAATTGTATCAAATTGTTATTCTTTTGAATTTCACCTTTGTGTTCTCAATAATTTAATTGTCGGCATTGCTGACTGGGGACCCGGAGCTTTACCTCTCTTTATCACTAATTTCTCTTCCTACAAAAACGAGCCAGGGTGCGAGTTCCATAGTAATTTAAATAAAATATTGGGAGCACCCGACCCCAACTCAAAGCAGAACATCATAGAATGTCACAGAGACATTATAACATATTAGTGCTACAACCCCTGACAGTTTTCAAAGAGACCACCGGTATCCAATCAGAACAAAGATAATCAAATTTTGGGCGGGTTTCTCACGCAGCCAGACATTATTCTGCTACATTCATTAGGAAAGAATCAGTTCACGCTCGGACGTAGAAAGAATGGTTCATAGAGAACTTGGGGGACGCTAGACTGCCCTCCGAAAACAAACTAGACACTCGTAAAAGAGCGGGAAAGAAGTTCTAAGATCTCAGACAAAATTCGGAACAAAAACTTCTGAGGAATCTTTCCTGGTGGGATAGGACGACACCCGAAGATTATAGACAGGAGAAGACGTGGAGGGCCGGGAGAAGAGGCAGTAGGGCGAAGGCGCATTGCCGGAGATGGAAACAAGGGTACCGGAAGTACCGACAAGCAGGGTCTGTAGAACGGAAACAAGGGTACCGGAAGTGCCGACAAAGGAATGTAAGGCGGAAGTTACAGATGAGTAACATAGAAGGAACACGGGAAAGAAACAGTCATCTTATATTTTGGGTTGTAAAATAACTGGCAATTTGAATAGGTCTTGAATGGATTGGAAGCAATTGCATTGAAAAATTGTCCTCTAATTGTTGAATACCGTGATATAGTTTATTAAATTGTTATACCTTTCACCTTGTTATTTTTTATATTTTATACAGCAAGACCGTTGGCTTTGCTGACTGTGGGCTCGGCGATGTTTAAGCTATTAATTGTCCGTCCTTTTCCGGGGTTAATAAAAATAAACTTTGGGGTCACATTACATTAAGTTTAGGTATTTAGGTAAATAATAAATTATCTGAGTAGGTCAGACACTAGTTTAGAGGAAAAGGGTCACATATTTCTGTCTAAAATACAGAAAGAAAAATGTTAATATCTTTTTGTAAATTATGTGTGTATTATGTATTCTCTTTTCATATTTTGCATCAAAGGTCCTTACTGAGTTCGTACAAATAATGCACCCGACCAGACTGTTACAATGTGTTCTGTGAGAATTTCCATTTCATAGAAAATTTAAATGTTTTCTCTCTTAAACTTAAAGTTTAAAATCCTTACACATTTTGCACGTAGGGTGACAATTTTGCACCTATAATGCCCTTGGATCATATTTTCTCTGCACACTGTTGTCATATGGCTGTTGTATATTTGTATTATGAAAATCATTTGTTTAAATATCGTTTTTTTTTTAAAGAATTGTTCCAGAACTTTCAAAATTGCATATTGTGACGTATACATTTTTCTGTGTGTTCAAAGATGTGCCCGAATGTATTGGACCCCACCTCCAGGGATTGACTGGCAAACAATCTGTGCCCATAAAGGCTCTATTATTATTATTATTATTATTAGTAGTAGTAGTAGTAGTAGTAGTAGTATTACATCCCGACAACAAAGCGCGACCGCCTGTCTGTCTGCATCTCTGTAGACACGTTTCTGGATGATAACCTAATTAGACTTATACATTAATTTGTGAACCTTCATATGTGGTTTGCTCTTGAGGAGAAGACTTCTGTTAATTTTAAGCTCAGCAGGTCAAAGGTTATAGTCACTGCAACACAATTTATTGAAATGGTTTCCGGATATTTTTGGATTATTTTTGGATTTGATTCTTAAAACGTAAGCTCTTGTTTTATTTTATTTTTTTCATTTTTGCAGTATTTTTACAGGGAAAAAGAATTATTTATTAATTTTTCCAAAGCTTGTTGTTTTCACTCTTTTTTTAGTGTTTATTCGAGCCTAAACACGTAACATAAGAGTCATGAATAAGCCATTATCAAAAATAGTGACCGCCAATAATTCTGGGGAAAAATGGCAAGTAGATCGTATGGAAACAGAAAAAGGCCATCGGTGTATTAAAATGCATTTTATTAGGAATTGTATTAGTGAGTGACATTTATTCGAGATATTTTTATGCCGCGATCACTGAAAGTCAAAACGTCAGTGAAGGTTTCATTGAGGGAAAGCATTTGAAACGCATAGATACTATGAACAAAGACGACACAGATCACCTAACCCGTGTTGCTTAAGTAGAGGCTACTCCAATCCAATAGTAGACCGTTCATCTCTCTTGTCATAAAATGTTGTTTTTGATACGGTTTGACAGCTGTTTCTATGGGCCATTTGTTGAGAATATATGGGTACGCACTACGTGAACACCCGTGCTGATAACGGCGGCATGAAACGGTATCTATCAGAAATAATCGCATATGAAGTTAAAAGAAATATTCTTTCCGTATATGAAAACACCAATCATGCAAAGGACCAAGGTCATCACACTAGCGATGAAATGCAGAAAGATAATAAAGATGTGAGTTTCAAAAGATAAAATACTTGATAAAGAGAATTTCACGTTTAATAACATTCGCAACTTGATTATTCATATGTGCAGAAAACGGAAACATTATAGACAATACAATATCCAGCCGTTGCCAACAGAACTTCGGTGATATATCGTTGAGAAACTTATTCGTATGAACACATCTCACAAATGTACTCCATAAAGGTCAATTCACTTTTCCGTTAAAGGTTCAGTTCCGCACGCAAATACACGTGGAATATATGCGTTATCCAATAAGCGTTGGGTTCCTTGCCAGGACCGTCAGACCTCAGAGTGGCTTAACATTAATGATCTCAAACTTTTCTAGAAAACCTATGCAAATGAATGAGTTGGTTTTGCTGGAGCAAATTGAACTCCGATGGTTTGAGATTATTTACATATGAATTGAGATGCTTTCAGATTATTTACATATGAACTGAGATGGTCTGAGATTATTTACATATGAACTGCGATGGTGTGAGATTAATAAAATCTATACGGTGGTTTGCACCGAGACAAGAAAATCACAGTAAATCAGTAACATACAACGCATCGTGTGGAGACAAATAATATAACCCCATGACTGGGATTTTCTTGTCTTGATACAATCACCGACGCAGATTATTTTCTCTCCCACTTTTGTTCCAATTAAATTATAATATCCCTGCATTTTAGCGACATAGCAGATTAAACACATACAGTATTAATCAGATCTGATTATTATTGCCTCACGCGTTATATAAAATTAATCAGGTATAGTACTCTTTGCTGGAAAACCTGAATAATTATCTAAATCGAATTTAGATATCTATGACGCTTTTAGAAAAGAAGAAATAAAATGAACGAAAAATAGCTATAATTGTTATGTGCTGGAAGTATTGTACAATGAGCCATTTTAAAGCAGGTCTTTTATGTTGAAATAGTAAAGATCCTATTGTAAACGAAAATTATTTTATCTAAAGTAAATTATTTCATCTATAGTAATTTTTCATCGATAGCAATATCTTTCATCTAAAGTAATTTATTTTGCCGATAATAAGTTATTTTATCTATAAACTTTCTTTCATCAAGAGTAATTTCTTTTATCTATATAAAATTCTTTAATTTTTTTATAAGCGAAAACGTTAGTTAACAAACTCAAATGTAAGAGTATTTTATCCGAAAATAGTTACATCTCTGTACACCATGCATTAGTATGGAGTTTACATTATTTGTGTATTGTTTTATGGGGTTTTTCAGTAGTCTCTCATTATTTCTTAAACTAATTTAAACAATTTGTAAAATGATAATTGGTATGAATTTATTACCGGTAATCTTCCTTTCTAGGCTATTGGTCATTTCCGCTATTTTTTCAACACAATATCACGATCGTAGTACCTTAAAAGAAATTAATTCACAGTTATGATTTTGTTACGAAATTAGGTAAAACTCGTGTTTGTTCCGAAAATATATTATAAATAGAATCGATGTTAAAAAAATACGTAATGTGAACGAGCTGTGTTGAAACGATTTATGCTGGAAAGTGGTTTGGATTCGATGCTTAGTGTTTTATATACCATCCTTGCTACATAGATAATCAATCTGTTAAACAGAAAAAGACTATAGTAGTGCTTCTAATTATTCAAGTTAAGGCTTTATGTTCCGAGGCCGAAACAGAACTGCTGTTAGAGTTTTGCTTATAACTACAACTGGAGGTAGAGGCATTTTAATTTAACACGACAAGCAATACAGTAAACATGAATAAAGTAACTCCTATATCGTTAACCTTACAGAGACACAAAAAAAATAACTCTATCTGGAAAATGTCTGTACTCCACTAATACGTTGCCAGGCACAACAATATAGTTTACTGTCTAGGGGAAATAACTCAAATGAAGATGGCAGATACGAGGATAATCCAAGAACTAGTAAGTGTAACATGATAGAAGCACATATATGTATGTATGTATATATGTATGTATGTATGTATGTATGTATGTATGTATGTATGTATGTACGACTGACTGACTGACTGAATTTATTTCCTCTTCAGAAGAGATTTCATTCAGTTAATTTTTCGTTAAAACAGAAAAAATAGGAACATAACTTGACATTAATGGACTTACAGTACACTATATATACATATATATATACATCTACATATATATACATACATACACATACATACATATGTATACATACACACATATACATACATATATACATATATACACACATACACATATATACACACACATACATATATTCATACATATATACATACATACACACATATATATATACATACACACACATATACATACACATACACATATCTACACATATACATATATACACACATATACATATATGCATACATATAGATATATATACACATATATACATATACATACACATATATACATATATATATACACATACACATATATATACATATCAAGAAACTTATGTATGTATGTATGTATGTATGTATGAATGTGTGCGTGTGTGCGTGCGTGCGTGCGTGCGTGCATGCATGCATGTATGTATGTATGTATGTATGTATTTTTGTATTTTTGTATGCATGTATGCATGCATGCATGTATGTATGTATTTTTGTATGCATGTATGTATGTATGTATGCATGCATGTACGTGCATGTATGTATGTATTTAGGTATGTACGTGCATGTATGCATGTATGTATGTATGTATGCATGTATGTATATATATATGCGTGCATGCATGCATGTATGTATGTATGTATGTGTGCATGTATGCATGCATGTATGTATGTATTTTGTATGCATGTATGCATGTATGTATGTATGTATGAATGTATGTATGCATGTATGTATGTATGTCTGTATCTATATATGTATGTATGTATGTATGTATGTATGTATGTATGTATGTATGTATGTATGTATGTATGCATGTATGTACGTGCATGTATGAATTTATTTAGGTATGTACGTGCATGTATGCATGTTTGCATGTATGTATGCATGCATGCATGCATGTATGTATGTATGTATGTATGCATGTATGTATGTATGTATGTATGTATGTATGTATGTATGTATGTATGTATGTGTTTATTTATGTATGTATGTATGTATGTATGTATGTATGCATGCATGCATGCATGCAGGTATGTATGTATGTATGTATGTATGTATGTATGTATGTATGTATGTATGTATGTATGTATGTATACATGTATGGATGTATGTATGTATGACTGACTGACTGACTGACTGACTTTATTTCCTCTTAAAAAGAGATTACATCAGATTAAACAAATTCATGATAATACAAGATCATAAAATAGAACAGAAAATTGACAAAAATACAATAGTAATACTGTGTCAGCTACCGTATTGACAAAACGAAATATCTCAATACCTGCAATTATACAAATCTGCAATCATTTGGCGGAGCATGGCACTGATCTTTTAACAGTTGCTTGATGATGATAATATTTCGAAAATTAATACGTCTATAGTGTTAGGTGCTTAACATTAAGTTCGGGATAGCAACGAAAATGAAATGAAAAACTTATAACAGTGTAATTCTATATGTAGTTTTTTTTCTTCATATGACGCACGTATTTATGCATATATATATACTTGTTTGCGCGTATGCGTGCGTGCATGCATTTATCTATGACTGACTGTCTAAATGACTTAGTTACCTCTTCTACAAAGAGTATATCAGGTTGCTAAGATACATATTATACATATCATAGGATTATGAGGCACATTATAGACGAGAACGCAAGCATGATTTATACATCGTCAACTAATGCATTTACAAAATGAGATATATAAATACAGAAAACCATATAGAAATCTCTAGGAAATAAACATAAACAAATACATAAACACACACACAAACAGCTGTCATACAACAAAATTTGCGGATTTGACAAGAAGACTTTGGCCTTTAATTGTTTATTTTTAATGTTAATTTACTACTTACTTTTTATATCATGTTAGAGCATGTTAGTTGATAGTAGGGCACACATTTTATTGTAGAATGAAGCTATGCTGTTTGCGGTCACCAACATAAGCCTATCTGATACATCATCGTCAATAGACGACATGCATGTATGTATGTATGTATGTATGTATGTATGTATGTATGTATGTATGTATGTATGTATGTATGTATGTATGTATGTATGTATGTATGTATGTGTTTATGTATGTATGTATGTATGTATGTATGTATGTATGTATGTATGTATGTATGTATGTATGCATGCATGCATGCATGCAGGTATGTATGTATGTATGTATGTATGTATGTATGTATGTATACATGTATGGATGTATGCATGTATGTATGTATATATGTATGTATGTTTGTATGCATAAATTATGTATGTGAGCGTGCGTGCGTGCAAAAACATACAAAATCATATATAATAATGCTGTCAAACATGTATCGAGCAATCAATTTCCAGTAATAATTATTTTATTTTGGACAATTATTGTCAGTAGGAAGAAAACAAAAACAGTTTCTAATTTTTCCTCACAATTAGGAATGTCTCGTACGTTATAACGTAATTCATCTTACGTCATTCGAAAAACAGATGCAAGTCGTATTGCAGTTTGATTCCAATATTGTCTGTTTATTTCCCAGAGGCATATTATTGTGTCATTAGCGAATACATTAGTGTTTCTGGTCGATGGAACTGGAAATCATTTATATAAATTAGAAACAGAATGGGACTTATATTATATGCTTATGGAGTAAAGTAATTCTGTTGAAGCTAGAATAACAATTATTACCGGGGTGGATGGGTGGGGGTGTTTAAGATTATCGATATATAATCTAAACAGAGAAACAGTATTTGTGCAAAGATAGCTTTTTAAGTTGAACAGTGAGGTCCACAAGACCACATATGTATGGTTTTTGCTTAGGAATGAAGATAAACAATGTCAATAGTATCGAAGATAAACAAAGCCAATAATATCGAGATAAACTTTGCCAATAGCATCGAAGATAGACTATGCCAGTAGTATCGAAGATTAACTATGCCAATAGTATCGAAGACAAACTATGACAAAAGTATCAAAGATGAACTATGCCAATAGTATGAAAGATAAACTATGCCAATAGTATCAAAGATAAACTTTGCCAATAGTATCAAAGATAAACTATGCCAATAGCATTACCATTTTCTACAGAATTTAGGCATTCAGTTTTTGTTTTAAGCTAAATAGTTTGTCAAGAGTGGTGGGCCTCAGAAGCACGATCGTGTTAAATGTTAGGTTTATTAAATAAGCAAAGACGATGGCGAGCTACTTGAATGTAATTTTGACAATCGGTGAATGGTTCACGTGCTTTAGTGAATCACGCACTTTAACTGAATGAAATCCTACGTCATTCTGTACGATAGGCATGGATTGGTGCCGAAGGTAACATACCGATTATTTATCTTCAGGTCAATGATAACTCTGAATTTTTTCAGTTTCGGCGGAAAATATTCTGATTATTTCCCATTACAAAGCTTACTAATGGCCATCATTGTATTGTCCCGACGTGTTGAGCAATGCCGCAAGCCAATGGAGAAGTGGCGGCTGGGGGCTGCGAAAAAGTGTACTCCTTAAGAGTTACGTATGCTGGGTACATATGCGTAATGCACATCCACCACGTGGCAAAGATGGTTTGTCATTGATTAATTTTGTTCGCCTCGTCTTCAGTTAGGTGATGCTCACGTGTCGTTGGAATAACAGTGTTACAAATACGAAATACATTAACAACACAAAGAGCGAGCACGAAATGATATTGTATAGCTTTCAGTGTCCCAAATTTGCTTCCATATTATTAAACTTCGAAATTAACAATAATTACTTTCTATTCGATGTTTACATGTATGAAATTAACATTTAAAAATGCATGCTTGGTGCTCTTTGTCATGCTACTTCATCCAAAATGAAATTTATTTTCTATATTTCATATTACAAAATACTACGATTCTGACTAGATGCAAAAAAAAAAAAAAAAAAATTACAGACAATTCAAACCTTCCTTGGTACCATCTCAGATATCAGTGGGGTTCGAAACAGAAAGTTAATATTTGTATACTTTGTATCAATAATACTAGACAAAAACATGTGGAAATCACACCACGAATGAAGCTGCGCGATAACACACAAACATATAAAACTTAGCTGTACAATTGTGACCTTAATTAGGCCAAAAATATGTGGTTCCGGTCCGCCAACCGCCTCTGAATTTTGTTGCCAACCCTACCACTTTTTCCCCAAGGTTTATAAAAATAAAAAAAAGTTCACTAAATTGATTTGATCTGCGCATCTAATTGAGAGGTTTTGCCCATTACTTTGTACGCTTAGTATATTAATGGATGTATGTATGTATGAATGCATGCATGCATGCATGCATGCATGCATGTATGTATGTATGTATGTATGTATGTATGAATCTATGTGCGTGAGCGTGCGTGCGTGCATGCATACATGCATGCAGGTATGTATGTATGTATGTATGTATGTATGTATGTATGCATGCATGTATGTATGCCTGTATGTATGTATGTATGTATGTATGTATGTATGTATGTATGTATGTAATGTATGTATGTATGTATGTATGTATGTATGTATGTATGTATGTATGTATGTATGCATGAATGTATGTGTGCGAGCGTGCGTGCGTGCGTGAGTGCATGTATGTATGTATGTATGTATGTATGTATGTATGTATGTATGTATGTATGTATGTGTGTGAGCGTGCGTGCGTGCATGCATACATGCATGCATGCATGCATGCAGGTATGTATGTATGTATGTATGTATGTATGTATGTATGTATGTATGTATGTATGTATGCATGCATGTATGTATGCCTGTATGTATGTATGTATGTATGCATGTATGCATGAATGTATGCATGAATGTATGTGTGCGAGCGTGCGTACGTGCGTGAGTGCATGCATACATGTATGTATGTATGTATGTATGTATGTATGTATGTATGTATGTATGTATGTATGTATGTATGTATGTATGTATATGAATATGCTGTCTTTTATTTGAAATCCTATTAGCCTAGCGTCATCAAGGTACATAGTGTACGGTAAAGCTTGAGAAAACATTATGTACTTCGAGTTTTCAAAACTTAACGGTGGTGTATAGAATGATGCCATATATGACTATATACTACTTGAAACGGATTTGCAACACTAGATACGGGAAGCAACTTTATCAAGAGTACCTGCATTTACCTATTCGTACGGGAACAAACTTTGTCTAGTGTAAAAATATGCATGCCAAGATCACCTCCCATGAATACCATTTTCAAAGATTATATATATATATATATATATATATATATATATATATATATATATATATATATATATATATATATATATATATATATATATAGAGAGAGAGAGAGAGAGAGAGAGAGAGAGAGAGAGAGAGAGAGAGAGAGAGAGAGAGAGAGAGAGAGAGAGAGAGAGAGAGAGAGAGAGAGAGAGAGAGGGTGGGGAGAGAAAAATCAGCAGGAGTTGGCATTTCCCAGCAGAAATTATCCAAGCTGGGGGACAAGAAGGCCGATAAATCCGCCCTTCACCCGTGATGATATTGATTTTCGGGTGAAGAGCTGATATCACCTATTCAGTAAAGGCTGTTTTATTCAAAATTTGACTGCACACATCGGTGTACATTTCATACACTTACCGGTATTTTTCGTGGCTTTGCAGCTACCGTCACCTGTAGAGTTCGTTTGATGACATGTACATTTTTTTTCGGAGCATTTTATACGTTTGGTGACTTGTAAATCGACCTGGAATAGCACAACTATATGTCCCGTGGCAATTTGAAATTCCGCGCTTGATATGGCTGTTACCAATTACCGGTATGTGTCTAAAGTGTACGCAGGTTTGTTCCGGAAATACTTGCATAATTTAATGAACAGGTCACATCAGACCAACATATCGTCCATCAGAATCAACACAGATTTAGAAGGCTGATTTATAGGTCATGGGGTGAGGCAGTGATTACTCCCTCACCAACATCTGCAACAAGATCTGGCAAACAGGAGTATAGCCATCACCGTCGACCCAATCACCGATCATCACCAACGCCATATATATATATGTGATTACACTTGCTCTGTATCCACCAAAATAAAACTAGTAAGTAATGACTAGGGTTTGGAAAGATATAGTCATTACATAAAGAGCAAATGCTTGCAAGGAATTTTCCAACTTCTTCAATAATATACTTGATCGTAATATTCTTTGAATTCGTTTAGTTTGAAACCATCTCAGTTTAGGACACTTAGTTATTTTAAACGGCAAGAAAAAGTAGTCTGATCTGTAAACTCATATTCTTCATTCCATATCAATACTGATGTTGGCCTTGAAACAATAACTCTAGTTTTTGATGTACAATTTTGCTGCTCTATTTCCCTTAATAAGCAAAATTACAGCATTTTTTGAAAATGGGCCATGTATATATATATATATATATATATATATATATATATATATATATATATATATATATATATATATATATATATATATATATATATATATATATATATATATATATATATGTATACATGGGTTTAATATTAGGATCATTATTAATAGAAGTAAACATTTACTTGGGTGTGGGTGTGGGTGTGGGTGTAGGTTATTGGGATTTCCATTTAATAAAGCCGGCACGATCACTACTTTAATGGCAATAATTAAAAGCAGTATATGTATAACTTTATTTCAATGCACGTAGATACGAGTTAGTATGATGTATTACGGAAATGGATCTCAAGTTTCTTAAAAAATTATTTTGGCTTACTCCAATTACGGAGACATATAACACCTTTATGATCCGATGATAACTGTCCATTATTATAGACGAAATTGATTCCTCTTACAAAATATTGACCAATATCTCTTGTCAAGTATATTTAATACGCATTGTTTGCTGGTTAGATATTTAAAAACAATTTTATTTCATTATATGCTATTATAATATAACATTTATATTAGGCTTAACCTTGCCCAAAATCAAGTTATTTTACCTAAATGATTGATATTTGTCTTATTTATGTAAATAATTAATACATAGCTAAATAGTTCATATGTACATGGGTTTAATATTAGGATCATTATTAATAGAGGTAAACATATTTATTTGGGTGTGGGTATAGGCTATTGGGATTTCGCTGGTGTACCTGACATACTCCAGGTTCTAAATGATAATTTTAGTAACCTACCTAATAATGTATCTTGTAAACATCTAGAACATCCCAGATTGAAATTTTCCATTAGGTAATAGTTTTGCTACAAAATGCTAACTGTGACCTGAGATCAAGTAGAGCACTATATAATTTTGTTACTGGAAAAATGATTCATTCTTGTTTTACGATCTATCTGAATCAATGTTTATTATTGATTATTCAGAAATTCATTTGGACTGCAATTTATTTCTTCAAATTATTTCATTTAAGTGCTCTGTCTCTGGAAATAAAGACTGCTCATTAAAAGTATATTCTTGGACAGAGATATTCCCTGGGATTTATAGTGAGTTCAAAACTGGGATTATATTACTGTGATTTAACAAAAGACAGTTGGTACAACACCACGATACAGGCCACCACATACATATCAACACCTTCAGTGTTGGATTTCATTTGAATTTCCACCAAAGTTTATTCAGTACATTAATTATTAGGACTTGTGTCTATAAGTTTAGGACTATTTGGCATTTAATACGCAATACCGTAAGTTCATTTTTTTACACTTACACTTCGTAATCTAGGGAATTAAATTGTTTGTTGAATATTACAAAGCCTTTTTTCTTTTCAGTCTTTCTGCTACATATTTTAAGAGCATATATTCGTAAAACTCCCCAAGAGACTTTGAAGAACTCGACTGTAAATCCATCTTATCTGGGACTTTATTGTTTAGCATGTTTTTAAGACTTGCTCTTGCTTCTATTAGTGTAATGGCTAATTCTATGAGTTATTTTGTGTAGTGACCGAATTAAGACTGTCTATAAACGTCAGTGATGGTTCAAGATGAACTGGGTCTACACTGTGATTAGAATATAGTTTTTCATAATAAAATTTAGTTTCTGTTACAATTTCAAGCTCCATCTTGTTTAGCTAAATGTGTCATACTCTTACCTATTTAGTTTCTATTTTCCAAATACAGATATATTTGGGAACCCTTTCCATATCTTCAATGAATTTGGCTCTATATCGTGCACTAACCCCTCCCATTTTTGGTACGAACTTCCACCAATTGGCTTTTTTCCTTTCTAATTCATGTAGATTTTTATATTGTTTACCTCTTCTAAAATAGTAATCTCATTTATAAACTGACCTTCCTTTTGAGCTTGTTGTCTTTTCTACTAGGAAACATAAGAAACAGTTTTCCATCTTTTTTCCAACCAAAGAATTGAAAGAAAAAATTGATCATTAATGAAGAATCTGTAGCTATTTCCAAGTTATAATCCATTTGGGAGACATATATTTGTTAAGGCACTCTTGAACTGAGTCCTTCACAAGTGCTATGTAATATATATCTTTCAAAGGAGAATTGTTACATTTCGTAAATCTTCTGTGTTTTCTGTATTTCGAAAAGAAAGGGTTACTTTGACTAGAGAATGGTTTGTACTATAACCTGGTTCTACAGAGGCACCATTTACCATTGCAGGAAGAAATCTAACATTGCTTGCTTGATAGGTTATTCTTTCTCCAAAGGTATCGTGCTCAATCCATATTCTTTCTGGACAGATATCAGTTACATTATATTCAGCACAAATATCAATCACTGCAACTCGTGCATGAAGGTTATTTAGTGGGTTGTAATTAATGTATCGAGAGCTGGAATCATAACTAGATTGAAGTCCCCTCCAATATTTAGATGCTGATTTTTCAAGTCCTATATGTCCTGCCTCACTTATGTGTAGAAATCTGGTGTGTCAGTGTTGGGACCATACATGTTTATAAGTATCACCTGTAATTGTGAGTTCAAATATCTACACCTATCTTATTGCCATTTATATCTACTTTTACTCGCTGTATGGTAAACTGAACAATACGTTAGCTATTCGCCTTGAATTTAATGCAAAATAATTAAAGATACAATTATTTCATCATGTAAGATGATTTAACATGTCTCCCATTATTTTATAGAGTGTGTTCTTGCAATAGATATACTCAGCATTTCTTCTTTTACAGGTAATTCTAACATCCCTTTTTATTGGGTGCCCTAACCCCTAGCAGTTCATACAGGCAATTCTCAATGAGTCATCCGTTGTTTCTCTTATAAAAAAATATTCATATTTGATTTGATTGTCGAAGAATAGAAACCGAGTGGGCTTTTGGACCAAATGAATAAGACGAACACGATGTGTGAAAGATGGAAATTTATGTAATGAATTAAGAAAAATATATGGTGTAAATATACAATGATTCTCTCACGCTCTCAACATACGATTGATCCACTCACTATACACAAACATTCACACATTGAAAATAAACCAAGAGGATTAATTCAATATGAAATACAGATCCAAGAAACCTCATGGACTGCAGATACGTTTCAAACAGTAGTATATGCTACAAGAGAGATTCACATAATTTCAAGTATGGACTCCGATTAAGATTCAAAATAATCTTATGATATTCAGATGTGTTTCAAATAATGTTGTCAGCTATAGGAGAGATTCCCATAATCTCTTGGAACACAACTAAGATTCAAAAAAATCTTATGAACATAAAAATGCACCCAGTTGAAACAATTGGACAAAACATATGCTTCTAGGCCCTTGTACAGTCATACGATTAATACTCTGATGAACCGCAGTTTCACCGCGTCCTTGGGTTGGCCCACACTTCCTATCAGCCGCTCGCCCCCTTCACGGATCCACCACATGTACACATACATATACACAAGTACAGACAGCATACAGCACCCTCTAATTAGCTATGTCTACGTCCGTGGCTCCATCACATGTGCAGACATACGTACATACATACATACGTATCGACAGCACGCAGCACTAAATACTCTGGAAACTCCAGACAGCTCTAAACAGCTTCAGATAGCTCTAGACAGCCCTAGTCAACTCTAGTCAGCTCTAGTCATAGTCACAGTCAGCCCTATTGCTGGAGAACAATGGAGAGCGTACACTCCTTGACGTGCTCCAAAACGACCAGTGTCGTTTAGAAATTGATCTTGCTTAAATCCATAGGAGTGTGAGCAATTGTTAGGATAAAATACCCGTGCATATCATGTTTTTAATGTCCCTCGTCGCAATTAATTTCCAGCGCGGTACATGTTAATACAATCGCTTACCTGGAAAAACACGTATTCACCCTAGATAACGTTGTACGTATGGACAACGAAAAATAGTCAAATAGTTCTAAGGCAAAACCAAGTTATTTTTGGCCCAATCCTGTGACATTGATGAGTACATTATTTCTAGAATTTGCAGAAACATTCTTATTCAAAAGTGAAAAAGTGAACGTTTGATTTGTTACTCATTGATTACATAAAAAAGAAAGTTTGTATTGTCAGCAAGAGACGGTGGGGGGGGGGGGGGGGGGGTAAACACAGTTGCAGTTAGTTTCTCCAACAAAATATAATACGAATTATCAAATGTCATTCAGTATTGGCGAGAGGACTAGGCCAAAGCTGTAGAAATGTATTTTTTTAAGCCGATGCCCAGTACTTCAAAAAGTAATTTTGTGAATTCTTCCGTCTTAAAACCTTTGCTCTAAAAAATTATTTTTATTTAAAATAGTATATACAATCAAAATGACGTAGAAGCCGTATATATTCGATAGTCTTGACATATATTGCATGATCTGTGAGGAGATAACCAACTGTATATATACGATAGTCGTGACAGATTGCATGATCTGTGAGGGAGATAACAAGCTGTAGATATACAATAGCCGTGACGGATTATATGATCTATGTAGGAGATAACACACTGTATATATATAGACATAGATTGGTCTAAGGCGATCACCGTTACGGATCACTGCCATCTCAACTCTGTCTTCGTGGGCGAATGCCCGTTCTCGAGAAAGCTTGCCAGTAGATTCTCGTGGGTCGCTGACTCTTCCGGGGTTTTCATGGTTCTTCCTCCACCATTTATACTGGCCGCCATGTATAACCTATCTTGTGCTGAAAAATGGCGTTAAACCCTTATGACAACAACATAAATTGTATAATGTGTGTAGGATATGCAAGCTGTATATATACGGTTGTCGTGACAGATTGTATGATTCGGTAGGAGTCGTAACCGAGGCAATATAATACATATACATACATACATACATACATACATACATACATACATACATACATACATACATACATACATATATATATATATATATATATATATATATATATATATATATATATATATATATATATATATATATATATATATATATATATATATATATATATATATATATATTTATTTATTTATTTATTTATTTATATATATATATTCGTTAGTCGTGATATAGATTGTATGAGGTAGGGAGATAACAAACCGTATATATTCGTTAGTCGTGATAGGTTTTAAAATCTGTAAGAGAGATAAGAAGCCGTATAAATTCGGTCGTCATGAGATTTCGTAAGCTGCGTTGGAGACCAGACGAATAAATTTAGTAATCGTGAGATTTTGGAAGCTACGACGGAGATCAGACGTATAAATTCAGTACTCATGACGTAAATCGTGTTTTCTGTTAAAGGAAGTAATATAAGAAATTGTTAATGTGTTTGACAACATGAAAACACATCTATTTTATGTATCATCCATATTATAGGACAGTTCTCTGTTGTTGGCACACTGTTCGCATAATATGTATATTTTCAAGGTTTCACAATGATCTGATTGTGATCGTGTTTGAGACACCAACAACACTGGAACTTCTTTTGATTCACTAACAGAAACAGTCATTATGGTCTAATGTATGAAATTAGGAACACTAATTCGCGAGTAAGTTGTAAAGACTACATGTTCTACATGACAGTCTCAAGGGTAATTGATTTTAACGCAGATCCAATTTCACGCTAATCCAATAGCCTGCAGTAGTCCACTTGCAATTTTCTTGTAACGCAGTGTAATACTGTTAACAGAAAATGTGTGTCTGTGTGATACTGACTTTTAACGTAGCTTTAACAATTTTTCAGTTATATGGCGACGATGTCTGCAGTGTGACAGTTTATAGTGATGTCTAGCACTAGGGCATCATGCCGCAGACATGTAGCATGATGTCCCACCAGTCACATTATCCTGACAGCAGCTCGAGCATGTCAAACATTTAATTCTTACTAGTGCGCGCCAAGCGAGGCAACATAAAATATAGAATGGTTCTAAAATATATTTTTTATTTCTCTTTATTGATGAAGCAGAAATGTAATTAATTGTATTGGTTTTATGATCAATACACTAATCTATGTTCCTGTATCTATTTCATTTTCAGGTAATGCTGATGAAGTGTCTACCATAAAATCACTCTAGAGGGAGTTTTTCCCTCAGTAGAGTGCACATCACCGTATGTGATTAATTTTGCCACAACCTGACCTTTTCTTTACCTTTTCATGTAATTTACTTCAGAATTAATACTTCGACAAGGAAACGCAGTTGGTTAGCTAGTAAATAGTTCCAAAGATTAGTTACAGCCTGCAATCAAAGGAACGCTGAATGCCAAATTATAGCCATTGATTAATCCTATCTTGACACAAGTGATAGCATATCAGTCTGATACATAATGCGGTCCATTTCCGTTTTGTTTTTGTTTTTGGGTGGGGTAGAGGTAGGGATTGGGTTGTTTTCATGGCGTTTGCATTTCGTTGCATGACCTAAAATATACAGAAATGTACAGGTGTATGCACGGAATGAACAACACTTTTGCTGGTATATAAATTTCATCATCTCCATAACGTATCCACCTCCCCCAAATTAGGCTTCTTGTCTAGAATGGAACCCTTTTTAAAAAACAAACAAACATGCACTACAGTTGTCGATCTGCATCTTGTTGTGCAGGATATTACTGAATCTTGCAGTTACTCAACGCATTTTCCCTCGCTATAAACTAATCAAATTGAGAGCAGAAATTTTAGGGAGATATTTCACAAAACTTGACCAGTAAGTCAAAACAAAATTATGTTCTGGTTAAATATAATTTTGATTACTAAATGGGACAAAACATATGGTAGTTAATCCCTCCTGTTTTAAGTCATGAATAATGTTGCCTCAGAATGTCAAATGTTAATTAAAAGAATATGCTGAGACGTACATAAGAAATTATAAATAGCATTTAATAGCTGTGTAACGTCGTGTGTCATCACTTACTCCAATTTAAATCGGTTTTATTATTTTTAAGATACGAGAAATCATTGACAAAGACATGCGTCATAATTCAATCCGCCCATTGTACGAATTAAAATCGAAAAAGCTGGTTCCATACTAGCAACATCACGTTATCCTTAGAGAATTAAAACTAAATATTTACCAAAACAGTTTTGGTCTACGTGATTATGTATGTGTGGAAATTTGGGTGGAAAAGGCAGAAAAGCTGCCAAGATCCAAAGGAAGACAAACTCATTAATGCACATAGAGACAAATATACAAGGAAACGATGTCGCAAGAGCTTCCAAAAGACATATGAAACAAGCATGTTACGGGTACAATCCTTATATATCAGTTCAACACTCTTTTCTGATGGAGAATGAGGCATGAAGCCAATGTTACCACACACCCACATGAGGGAATGCCCTATAGGCCTGGGTCTTCCAACTAATTGTCAATTTGGTAACGAATTTTCCAAAGCTAACGTTTGCTTTTTAACGATCTACAAACACCTATTGATTAGGTTTCCGAGTTTACACCAGTTGATGGGGTTCAAATATTGTATTTCGCATCACAAATTGAGTGAGGTTTGCCCGCAACATGTCAAAATATTCAAGATTAATCATCAGTCAGAAAAGATATTAGCAGAAAAGTCCACACTTCTTTTGGAACGAACATATAATTTTCAGCAAAACGCTGACAATGTCAATAACATGTTCTAACATCTAACATTTATGAAGTAGATACTTTACATCTCTCTCTCTCTCTCTCTCTCTCTCACACACACACACACACACACACACACACACACACACACACACACACACACATATATTCAGGTCCAAGTGTGCATTAATCACATTCAGGTCCAAGTGTGCATTAATCACATTCAGGTCCCAATATGGCATTAATCACATTCACATCCCAACGGGCATTAATTACATTCAGGTACTATTGATCATTAATAACTTTCATGTACTAGTGGTCATTAATCGCACTGAGGTCCCAATGGGCATTAATCACATTCAGGTTCCAATGGGCATTAGTTACATTCAGGTGCCAGTGGGCATTAATTAAATTCAGGTACTAGTGGTCATTAATAAATTTCAGGTACTAGTGGTTATTAATCACATTCAGGTTCCAATGGGCATTAATCACATTCAGGTCCCAATGGGCATTAATCACATTCAGGTGCTAGTGGGCATTAATCACAGTCAGGTCCCAATGGGCATTAATCACAGTCAGGTGCCAATGGGCATTAATCACATTCAGGTGCTAGTGGGCATTAATCACAGTCAGGTGCTAGTGTTCATTAAGCACATTCAGGTGCTAGTGGGCATTAATCCCATTCAGGTGCTAGTGGACATTAATCCATAAGGTGCTAGTGGGCATTAATCACAGTCAGGTGCTAGTGGGCATTAATCACAGTCAGGTCCCAATGGGCATTAATCACATTCATGTGCTAGTGGGCATGAATCACAGTCAGGTGCTTGTGGGCATTAATCACATTCAGGTGCTAGTGGGCATTAATCACAGTCAGGTGCCAATGGGCATTAATCACAGTCAGGTGCCACTGGGCATTACTCACAGTCAGGTTCCAATGGGCATTACTCTCAGTCAGGTTCCAATGGGCTTTAATCACATTCATGTACTAGTGGTCATTAATCACATTCAGGTGCTAATGGGCATTAATCACTATCAGGTTCAAATGGGCATTAATTACATTCAGGTGCTAGATGGCATTAATCACACTCAAGTCCCAATGGGCATTAATCACAGTCAGGTCCCAATGGGCATTAACTACATTCAGGTACTAGTGGTCATTAATAACATTCAGGTGCTAGTGGGCATTAATCACTATCAGGTTCAAATGGGCATTAATCACATTCAGGTACTAGTGGTCATTAATCACATTCAGGTGCTAGTGGGCATTAATCACTATCAGGTCCCAATGGGCATTAATCACATTCAGGTCCCAATGGTAATTAATCACAGTCAGGTCCCAATGGGCATTAATCACATTCAGGTGCTAGTGGTCATTAATCACATTCAGGTGCTAGTGGGCATTAATCACATTCAGGTGCTAGTGGGCATTAATCACATTCAGGTCCCAATGGTAATTAATCACAGTCAGGTCCCAATGGGCATTAATCACATTCAGGTACTAGTGGTCATTCATAAGATTCGGGTACTTGTGGTCATTAATCACATTCAGGTCCCAATGGGCATTAATCACATTCAGGTCCCAATGGGCATTAATTACATTCAGGTGCTAGATGGCATTAATCACACTCAAGTCCCAATGGGCATTAATCACAGTCCGATTCTAGTGGGCAATAGGGTTATAACTGGCATTGATGACGTTCAGTTTTTCGGCAATAATCACATTCTGGTTATAACTGGCATTGATCTCATTCACGTTATAATTGGAATTAATCATATTCAGTACACAATGGGCATTAATCGCATTCATTGTTCATTATTAACGGAGTGCGTATAGTTGAGTTTTTTTCGTTTGATTGCAACCAACTGGTTCTTGTTTATGACATTATTGTTCAGAAAGAGCATGTAGAAAATTACGTTAGTTGATTATCTGTTATAAAATATGGATTGAAAACAGTTATCATCACTCAAAAGAAGTTTTTACAGTATTTTCAGAATCCTTTGAATAATTTCTTACGCGCTCCTTCCTTGCCTTTCTTGAATCTCAAACTTCCATTCTTGATTAGAAAGACCCTCGTTGGGCATTGACTCTTCTATTCTAAAAAGGTTGAATTTTACTGCTTAGTCGGTTTGTACCATACATACATACATACATGCATGCATGCATGCATGCATGCATACATACATACATACATACATACAGATAACGTTATAATTAGGTGATAACAGTACAAAGATGAGGATTTGAGGGTTACAGATAACGTGTCAGATAGGCCAGTATAATAATTATTGGCGACAATAAAACCATCACATTTCCCTTAAGTCCTCAAAAACATAAAACTTGTATCCCCATTTAGGAGAATTTCCATTCCAATATACTGAAGACTATACCAAGTCACTCGTAATACAGCAACAAATAGATTATTGCAGACTGTAAGAATAATTGCCCCATGGTGGGTTATCAAGTGGTTTTCTCAGTATTTCTCCATCACTTGTTGAATGGCTTGGTATGTTTGACGACCATTGGGGCATAGCATCCATTTATGATAGCATGCTTTGTATAAGAGATGCCTCTAGACAATGTCTGACGCAGAATAAAACAACTCAGTAGGATGTGAAACCATGCTGGACATTTTAAGCAGTGAAATCGATTTTGTTTTTCTTCAGATTTCTCCAGTTCATGTTTTTACCAATATTCATAAACATTAATCGGCCTGACTGCTGTCATTTTAAAATTAAAACCTTTATGATATCTGGTAAATAGATACTTAACTATAGCTGTTCCATTACCCAAGCGTACATGTAGTTGCAGCTATTAATTTCCATGCTTAACATAAATACAAATTACATATCGATGTCGTTGCTAGCTCTTAACTGAACTATGTTACGTAAGATTCCACTGTTGCCCACGTGAAGTGTAACATCAACGTTAAATATAATTTATAATCACCTATTTCAGAATAATGGCCATATGTTGTGCTAACTCAAAGGTTACACACACACACACACACACACACACACACACACACACACACATATATATATATATATATATATATATATATATATATATATATATATATATATATATATATATATATATATATATATATATATATATATATATATATATATTGATTGTTTTTGTCTGTGCTATACAACCTAATTTTGACATTGATAACTGCTTAATTGAAATCAAGCAATAACGAAAACATTTAATCTACGGCGGTAGAATGTCCCGTAGGCTATCAAGATGTGTGAGCACGGAATGTTAAATTGCATCTGAAAGGCTAGGAATTTCTTGTGGATCTATAAATCCTATGGAATAACACTCCAGGGAGAAGTGTGCTTCAGCTCTGTCACTGTTACTTCCTGGAAAGACTATGAACGCGATGGGAAAGGAAGAGACGCACAGTCTCGCTTCAATTAACGACCACAGCTAATAGCATTAAATGGATAACAAAGGAATTTGGCTGATGAATAACGTCGATTATTGCATTGTTTCACAAACAAAACGTGCTTCTCTCGAGTTTCTTTGTTTAGTAAGTAATTCGGTATTTTCCAACTTTTTTATGGTATTTGGGACTGAGTTAGATAACGTTAACGAAGTTGAAGCGATTCGCAAGTCAATGAAATTCTAAGGCTCAAAGCGATTTGAGTGTCGAAAACGTCACATTTAGATTTGTAACGACTAAACTCTCTCAAATAGCGCCATTCCTTTTGCCACGTAGGTAAACCTGAACGGAAAATGTTTCCCCTGATATCCCATAAACGTAATGCTAACAGATTGTAGTATTATAGTATTATATCTTATTTTCTTTTTCTGGATCATCGTGTACTATTTCCATAGACACTTTTGAGCATTTTACAAAGTAATACAACAATCGCACTCTAAAGTTCCGATTTTCATTTGATGGTCTGCATATTATGTACATAAAGTACAAAAGAACGCTTCCTACTTACATTAAACCGGTGAAGGAAAATGTGAACGAAACCTTTCTGCATGTAAAATATAGTCAAAACTTGATGATATGGGGAATAATCGCGGTTTCTCATAGTCAGTACAGCAATGGTCAAACAACATTGATTATTAAGACCATAACTACATTCGACGCAATGGCTAAATTTATTATTAGGACCATATATACATTCGACGCTATGGCTGAATTGATTATTAAAACCTTATCTACACTAGACGGAGTTTCACGGTTCAGTTGATTATTTAAACTATAACTACACTCGACGTTATGGCTGAATTGATTATTACGACCATAACTACACTCGACGTCATGGCTGAATTGATTATTACGACCATAACTACACTCGACGTCATGGCTGAATTGATTATTACGACCATAACTACACTCGACGTCATGGCTGAATTGATTATTACGACCATAACTACACTCGACGTCATGGCTGAATTGTTTATTACGACCATAACTACACTCGACGTCATGGCTGAATTGATTATTACGACCATAACTACACTCGACGTCATGGCTGAATTGATTATTACGACCATAACTACACTTGACGTCATGGCTGAATTGATTATTACAACCATAACTACACTCGATGCAGTTTTACGGTAGGGTGGATTATTGATGCCATTACTTAACTTTACTATATTCTCCCAGGCACGATGAATGTGGTCCTGTACTATAAAACGTTAACCAAACATTTGGTCCTAATCTATCCGCGTCCATTGTGCATACATGTAACTCTAACCTAAATGAAATATTTTTTCACTCCTTTATTTAAGTGGCTAGTTGGATCATAAATAAATGTTGTTTATTTTCTAGTTTTCCAGCAAAACAGTAAAATATGACAATTGTCAGGGAGATGTCTTTCTGTCTTTGAAAGCATTCAAGCTGCTTTAAGTTAGTTTAAACAAAATGTATTGTCTAAACATTTCAAAGATAAACATGGTGCGAAGAAAAGTAAGTCATTTGGGAATAAAGCTAGCTTATAGTAAATACATGATATCATGAACCATATTATAATAGTATATTCGCATATACGACATACATAGCAATACAAGAGGATACAGTCTAGGTGTCTACGTGTACATACAAATGTATCAGCATGCTGATGATACGTGATCTAAATTAGCTGAATAGTAGCATTTGGTGCTCGTTAACAAGGAACGTATTTAGGCAAAACTTAATATATACAAAATTAAATCTCTTACTCCATTTGAACAAATCATGCACTTTAGCGATGTCCTCGGGGTAGTTTAAGACTAGTTTGGTAATTGGCACTGTTTGTTTTCAGTTTATACCTTTTATATTAATTAATCCTTGACACACGCGATGTTAGATGTATCAGGTACGCTTGAAAGTATTGTTAGTTGCCATATAATTTATATTCTATATAAATAATAATAATAATAATAATAATAATAATAATAATAATCGGTAAAATGTGTTGTTGGAGAGCTGTGACATTCAGTAAAGGAGTTTCCTACTCAAATAGATGTCAGAGAAACATTATCACTATATAACCATTGCTAGGCGGCAAAATAACAATACTAAATAATGCAAGCTAAATAACAATATTATGTTTGAATTGACCAAATATGTATATAAAGCTTTCGACTAAACAAAGGGCTCTGGTTATAGATTATATGTCTGAAATTTGTCACTCTGCAAATTCATTGCAAGAATAACTCTAATTCTTTAAGCACACCTCTCATGCAAGTTAATGTAATGAACATAATATAGGTGTTCTCATGTATGCATTCAATGTAGGCTTATTTTGCTTTGTATTTATATGTATCTCTCTTCACATGTGATGCAATTGTATATTTTTCATATATATTAGTATTTGTTCTTCCTATCTTTCTATGGCTGTATAGTTTAGTCCGAATAAGTTTCGGCTCTCTTCTAATGAGGGAGTAACATTTTTACTGCTTAACAAAGAATATTTTTGAAACAAAACTTCACGAAAAATTAACCTGTGTGATCTTTATCAAGAAATCATGCCCTTTAAGGATGGTCTCCTCTTTCTCTATTTGTAAGATGAAAGAATCCCATGCAGCTTAATGTGCAGATCCTATTGTTAAAAAAATATTTATTTTAAAAAAATTGTGTTTTCTCTGATTTCAGCATACTTTTATCAATCAAGCAGGATATATTTTGTACTCCGCAAAAGCTCAGAGGTTAGTCTATTATATTTTTTCCTCAAAAGATGTTCTTTCACGTCAGTATACTGTAGCCATAATCTCGCGTGAAGGGCCTGAATCTTTCTTTTTTCCAGCTATGAAGTTCTTAAGAACAGATGTCCGAGTCATATTTAGGCATCTTTTGAAATATAAGGATTAGCCCTAATTTTTATTTGTATAGTAGTCTAGTCTTGTAAATAGACGGATCGCCCCAAACATTCATTTGTATACCATTCTACTTCTTGTATAAAAAAAGATCATCCTAATGTTTATTTGTACACCATTCCATTATTCTGAATAGAAGGATCATCCTAACTTTTATTCGTATACCATTCTGGTTTTGTAAACTGAAGGATCATCCTAACTTTTATTCGTATACCATTCTGGTTTTGTAAATAGAAGGATCATCTTAACTTTTATCCCAGAAGGATTGTTCCTAACATTTATATGTACGCCATTGTAGTCTTGTAAATAGAACGATCGTCTGAAACTTTTATATGTATACTATTCTAGCGTTGCATTGCTTTTGGAAAAAAAAAAACTATGGTGTGGTCTAATTCTAAACATGACAAATTGTATGTTTTAAATAGTGCAGAGTGAATACAACCTCTCACCTGGTGTAACATTTTGCAATTATCGGAGGATATCTTACTTTTTCTGTGAAACACTTTGAACAAATATGCTAGTGCGTGTTTTTTACGTCAATTTCAAAGTTTGACACAACCCAATTCACTGCAGGTGAAAAACATATTAGTTAAACTAGTTGCTCTATTCACAATTATTTTAGAAATACGAATTGACTCAATTCGCTGATTTTCGCAAGAACACAATTCAGTTATATGAGCTCACGATGCAGTTTTATACAGATTAGTGTCTTCAGCAATTAGGCATTTTTTTTTTGGACACTGACATATTAAAATGGAAAGTGCAGAGGTCAGCTGACATTTTCTTGACTTTCGGGCAGAACAAAACAAATTCTAATAAAATATCGGTTACAATGTTTATTTCAGGAATTCGTTTTCCTCTAAATTCTAATTCAGACTGGATAAATAAATATGGTAGCAATTAAAGGCAAGTGATTCTGTTTTCATTATCATCGTCAAAGTATTGGTCCGTGCAATAATACACTTGAGGGTAAACATATGATATTGATTTTTGTATTGATATACAAGTGCTTCTTTTGCCACCGCTATTTTGAACATGGATTTCTCTTCAAAAACCTGTTTACACATTTGTCTTCGTATTTTCGCTTTTCTGGTCCTGACGTTTTTATCGTGTAGTTTCTAGATTTAGCCCAATGTTTGGTTCATTAGTTAATTTTAGTTAACTAATTTAGCCCAATGTTTGGTTCATTAGTTAATTTTACGTTCCCATGACAAAGGCTGTGGGATCTGACTTGTCTGCTAATAAAGTTATTGTCACGTGGCATAACCATTGTAATTTTAGAAGGAATCGCATTTAAGTACTCTGTGAATACATCTGAATGTTCCTCTAGCTCTTGCAAAATGATATTCTGCCAGTTTATATAGGAACTTTGATGACGTAATAGATCATAGTTTATCTAATAAAAGTTCCTGATGATCATAAGATGGAACATCGCGAACGTAGGATAGGAGAAGCTCACATTGATGGAAAGACGTTTGCATGCTGCCCCATAGTTAAAAACTGAATTTAGATTACTCATCAGCGTTGTATCTGGCAGGTTGCAGAGATTTTCACTGTAGTGTGTAGGCTCATATATAACCTGACTCGGTGACAGTAGATTTCATATTATTCTTGTCCTTTGCTGGGATAATTTTAAGAAGTTCCATTAATCATCAATTTTGATAAAATTATCAGTATTCATTTATGGGCTTTACTAATGGAATATTCAACAAATTCCCATAACTGGATGGACTAATTATGAGTCTGATCAGCTAGTAAAGTTAAGAACAGCTTAGATTTTATAATTAATGCTATCCGAACACATTCTAAGCTAAACTCTTGCAGATCGATACGAAGTAATGAAGCAATGTTTTCTTTATATGCATCGTTAATTCCACATTCCACACGGTTATCATGATCATACACATAAGGTTCCTTTTGAGAAAATAATTGAATAATATAAATCCGTATAACGTCGATCAATAGACAAAATAACTTTCTTTAAGCTGAACTGCAGCTGCACGTGCAGTACGCCAGACACATGCAGACACCTCACTTGATACAGCTGAGCGACAGTGACGTAAACATTTCAGAGGAAAGGCAATTATGTTACTGAGCAAAGAGCTTATTGTTAATCCGGGCTCTTAGGATATTTACTGATTGGTATCGAAGCCGACTTGGATTCAGTTTATGGATGATATTCTCTGTCATATCGTACTTAAGAAATTTCATCCGTTTTAAAGCTGTTCGTTGAAAATAATCGACCTTTTAGAAGGCAGCTATCTGCGATTGGTGAGCGGGAAATAGTTGATGCGATAGTGTCAGTGTACAAAATGCCTCCAAAATGTTATCAAAATCAATCATCAACTCCACGACGCATACATCGGTCATTTTGAGAGACTTCATTATGGAGCACTGCAACCATATGTTGTCATATACTCCATGCAGTCACGATTAACTGTCTAGGACTAACTTCCGTTATCAAAGTTTCGCTAAGGGGCAGATGATTTGAAAAGCCGCCATGCGGTTGAAAGTGCAGGATTCCGGTCTATGAACAACATGCTAAAAATGAACCACAAAATGTAATTTAATTATTGGATAACCAGTCTGAGAAATTGACAAGAGGTGAAATGGGAGTACTTTGAAGGAATGCTCTAACGTACTTTTCACTACAAACGAATTTCTTTGCAGAGTGCAATAGTATTGAGAACTTTTTAAATACCATTCATATTATGTTAGAACAATAGCGCCATTCAAAGGACTATTCTTAAGCCAAGCCTCATTCAATAATAGTTTATAAAATGTACTTAACTCGGCAGACAACACATCCAACACTGCAATAAAAACTAAATTATCTAAAAATGGTTACTGTTCTATGTCACCTCACATTAACTAATAACACACATTTGCACTTTGAATGTAGTTACGATATGCTCCTGGTAACTGTGTATTAACCGAGTGAATGAATTCCTCACATCCATGCGAATGTGCCCACCACAAAGTAGAGTTCTACGATTTTTCTTGTTCACAATCACACATGCAAATTGATAATTTGATTGTTTTCTTTTTCAGTTTCTATTTTTATTTACATTTATTAAATCAATATAAGACACACTCATGATTTAAACATGAACTATTGTTCTTGTGAAGAAAGTAGTGCACTGCAAACACGGTTAGCCTCTTGTACACTGAACCTGAATTGTCAGGCATTCACGTGCTAGCGTATGGAAATTAGCGTGGAATAGAAACTAAGCGAAATGACGAACCAACAAGAGATCATTAAAATATTTTTATATATTGACAGTTCATCTAAATCATTAGTATGCTTTAATTAACATTTCTAAAGACAATACAATTATCTCTCTTGATCGACGATTTGACTAAACTTTACCATCATTCATAGGTGCAGAGGCATTATCGTATGACACAAGCAAAAATCCCCGACGTTCGTATTTTCATGAATATTCGCCCGTACGTAGCTACGATAATCCAGTCAGAGAGAGAGCGGACGGGGGCAACCATTTGGACATTTTTCTATATAATAATTAATAATCGAGTTTTAGAGCATTATAATAGGTTTAAAAATCAACAACAACAAAGCATTAAATACGCTACAGTATTTGTGCATCGTAAGCTCGTAATCGACAAATTTAACATGTAGGCCTGGTGTCGACTGGCAATTGCAACTATGCATCATTGATATTATGAACCCTGCAGATAGATCCCAATTAAAGTGTAAACGTACCGTTACGACGAACCAGATTACTGTAGGTTACTTGGTACAAGTTCAGTTTTAATGTTTTCGTCCGGCGCCATGTTTTTCCCTCTCGCTCCTGATTTTTGCTTTTTTCCCCTTATACACGAGGTGGGAGAGGAGAATGGATAAAAAAGGATTCCGATTAAATCGTGTACCATTTTAATTTCATTTAGAAAAAGGGACTATTAATACTTTTTATCGTTAGTTTCATATGGCATTTATATATATATATATATATATATATATATATATATATATATATATATATATATATATATATATATATATATATATATATATATATATAACCCTGCCTACATAATGTTGCATGAGCTCACAAAGAACTGAATCCGCAATCTTTTGATCAGTAATAAAATGCCTTGCTCAAGTGCATTAGTTATGCAGCAAATACATTTGAATACTACGGATAACTCACTTGTAGCATAAACTGCAAACACAATGTATATACCTCATCATATATGCAGGAATGTGTAATTCCGTGTAATTAGAATCAAGCAAACTAAATGCCAGTTGTCTTGGCGGGAAAATGTCACAGTCAGTGGGTGGGGTGAGAACATTAAGTTCCCTTGTTGTTGGTCATTGCTGGCACGACGGAGATAATAACCAAGAAAATGTCAACTCGCTTAGCAGCACTACCTTTGTTCAAGTCACAAGTCTTACCAAGAGTGACAACTAAATAGATATCAGTCCGCAAATGAAGCGACTGTTTGGACAAGTACTGTTAAGAGGCACATCGCAGCGATTGTTTAGATAAGTACCGTTATGAGATTCAGCCAAGCGACTGTTTGAACAAATTCCATTATGAGCTACAGCGCATTTTTCCGAAGTTTTAAGCTGGTTATTTCGTATGAGAGACTAGTGACCGAAAACCGTAGATCCGCTGACGGTAAGATTAGTGCTACACCAAATCCCACTTTGTCGTAGCAATCATTTCCTCATACAACCGAGAGCGGTCGTGTGTAAAGGAATGATTCAATGTAATCATCTGTAGCAGACGCGATATGTTTGATTAATTAGACTTGTCTATGTGAGAACTAAGCAAGCTGTTGAAACCATTTGAAAGTGAGATTTTTATGTTGACGATGTTGATGAGTTACCTGAGTCACAAAAACTTTCAACCACTCAAGAAATGAACCTGATATCAGAAATGCCCGACGATGGCTTTATGACAACACACATGCTACATGCCGTATTCAAAATATTCTCATCATTTAAGTACTTATTACGCAGAAATGTTGACAATAATTCGCAAATTGGATGGTAAAGACTCTGAGGCTATAAAAATAACACAGAGAGACATATTCAAGCCATGGTCGGTCTTGTCTCTTTTAGAGAGATATCATTCTAAAAGACAGTCGTACAAAAACAAATGCAACTGAAGAAGGTGGGTTTTGGTAGAAAACCAATAGCCCCGGCACCAATAAATCAGGATGACGAACAGGCCACTTTTTTCACTGCTAGAATGGACACTTACATCGGAGATGCTTTGCAATTTTCCTTGCTTTACTTCTTTTGAGAAAATGTCTCGATATAATTCATACAGGTCATGATATTGGGGTGTCTCGAACAAAGCACATGGAATTGATAGGGCCTAGTTAGATCGTCTTTAGCCGGTAATAACAAAGGCAATAAAATACACTTACCTTTTTGAATCTTGAATTTCCCCGACATGTACTTTCTTTGTTCCTGTTGCTTATCTAAATTAAGTGGGTTAGACATTGATCCACATCTCGAACCTGTACTACAAATCCAACAGAAATCACTTCATTTTCATTGTTATTTTTTAATTTAACAAAGACACAGCTCAACAATCGTCTAACGTCTCAAAATTGGTTGCGCCTCCATTTCGTTTCACTTGGAATTTTCTCTCTGTATGTCCTAGTTTGGCTTTCCATTGCCATACAATGAAAATCGAAACGGCTGGGTGACCATGGTTAACTTCAGTGAGATTAACACTTTTCCTCGAAATAATTTATGAATTATGTGACATCGTTGTGGATGAAAAAGGGACATGAGGATAAATTTTGAACAATCCATTTTTACGAGTCTGCGCTCTTAAAATATAACAGAAAAGAGTGAAAGACACAAGCTTTGTAAAATTTAAAAAATAATTTGTTTCCCTACAATACAAGAGTGAAAATGAGAAAAAAGGAACATACGATATTGCGGATTAAGTCCCAAAATAATCCAAGATATATAAAACCAAGTCCTATTAATAATTGTTTTTTAAATAAAACTCGGTTCAAGTCCCAAAGAGATCCAAAACTGAAGCCGAAGACGTGTCTGTTAAAGCCTACGGAGTGCTGATATGTCAAGAGTCTCTTGTTGAATCACATGCATATTATTCCAGGTTGAATTCAGCATAAATTCCAATGTCTTTATCCAAAAATTTATCAGAGCACTTTTGTATTTCCAGAGAAGAAAAAAAAAAACACTTTAATTAATTAAATAATTAGAAGAAAATAAATTTTAGCCCAAACATAATACAGCTTTAAGGTGCTAGATGTTAAAGCACAACTGACAAAATCCATAGAGTCACGAGATTATATAGTTCCCTGCTTGACCTCAGGTCACAATTAGCGTTTTCTAAAAACGACCATTACCTAATCGAAAATAACCTTCTATAATGATCTAATGAAACTTGTTTATTTACAACACAACAAACTATAAATTTCACTTGTGTTTCTCCAAAACCCTGACCCAAATTAACATATTTATTCCTACTTGATTACCTGATAATAAGCTCATACGCATAGAGAAGAATGAAGCTATTATTAGTTAAAATTAAGTCAATTTTGGACAAGTTCAGGTCCAGTATACAATGTTACATTACAGTGACATGTAATCAAATATAAAAATTTAAAATTAAGAAACAAATAATTGAATTAAATACACATAGCACCATTACCTTCACTTTAAACAGAAACCTCCAGATTTCAACGCCATGCTTGTTATTTATTCTTAAGACTGATCACATAATGGAAGTTGGAATGTTGTTAGGTAATGTCAGATTTTACAGGAACCAATTAGAGTGTCTCATTAGCGAATTAGGTTTATGTTCTGTTAATCAACCTGTGGTAGACATACAGTAGACAATTTGTACGATATTAACGCTTTAGAAGCTCATTAATTGGAAATCTTACCTAAGGTTTCATGCCAACAATCGATCCATCTGTTGGTAATCGCCTATTATGACACAGACCAGCTTTTTCGAACTGCATGAAATAGTATGCCCTCTTGTATTGCTAATGATCAATAGCGTATTCCGAGGAGAACAGAATCATTTTACATCCATTAAAATTAGAAAACATACGACTTTAAATTATATGAAAAACTCTAACATTATCTATTAGCTGCATTGAAATTGTAATATTGTTCTGAACCTTCAGCTTGGTATCATGCAGTTACTCTGCAAAATATTAATATATTACACGTGATATATTGACACACGTGATATATTAACAATTGTGATATACTGACGTACGTGATATATTGACACGTAAATATACTGATATTCTAATGGCGGCTGACATTGCAGATATAGAATCGAAGACATATCATCTTAATAGGAAAATATATTTATTTAGTTATTCTGTTAAAGCAGACTATGTTGTGCATCATGAAAAAGGACAGCGTCAGTGAAGCGATTATGAATATCAGAATTAAATGACGCTTTAAGCTTTAATAAAAGCGCGAATAGAGCAATTATTCAAGATTGACTAACTGCATTACAGTCTAGATTGATGAGATCATACGTTAAATCTGAGATATACATTTTTAAGATCACATAATATCTTGTAGCAAACTGTACAATGTCGTGACTACTGTTCAAAACTTGGGTGTAGGCTTTTAAAAAGGAGTAATAATCGATAGTCATGAGCAGTCGTAATCAATAGTAATGAGCAGTGTAAGCTGCCAAAAAGCAGTAGTTACCGATAGTCATGAGCAGTGTAACCAGCTATTCATGAGCAGAGTAAGCTGTTAGATAGTCATGAACAGTAGTAACCCATAGTCATAAGCAGTTGTAAGCTTCCAAAAACCAGTGATATTATGTAGTCATGAGCAGTGTAAGATTCCAAACACCAGTGCTTTTATATAGTCATGAGCAGTGTAAGATTCCAAACACCGGTGCTTTTATATAGTCATGAGCAGTGCAAGATTCTGAAAAGAAGTAGTAAGCCACATTTACGAACAGTGTAAGCTTCCAAAAAACTAGTGCTACCAGATTCATGAGCAGTTCCAAAATACAATACTTGTAGATAGTCTTGAGCAGTGTAATCTTCCAAAAGCAGTGCTACTAGATTTTCATGAGCAGTATAAAAAATCCAAAAAGCGGTAATACTCCATAGACACGAGCTGGATATTTGCAAGGCTTCTTGAACACAGTATTCTAGATAATGTCAAACAATGCGACTTGCACACACTACTCCGGATAATGTCAACCAATGCGACTTGCACACACTACTCTAGATAACGTCAAACAACATATCTTGTACACACTACTCTAGATAACGTCAAAAAATGCGACTTGCACACACTACTCTAGATAATAATAATAATAATAATAATAATGAGGTCTTTGTATAGCGCCTAATATTTAGAAGCTCTAAGCGCTTTCAAAAAGACAACACCTATAAGATAAAAAACATATAATGATATGATTACAAAAACAAACACCATGAAATTAGAAAACATTAAAAAACATGCTGATACTATTTAAGGTAGGAAACTTATTAGGTCTTTAAGTTTGTTCTTGCATTCGGAATAAGTGAGTTTTGAAAGCCCTCTTGAATGTGATCACTGTCGTTGTGTCTAAGTTCAGTGGGCAATTCATTCCACGTTGCTGGGCCCTGGTATGCAAAAGAACGCTGTCCATATGACTTTGTTTTCATAATATGTAATGTCAAACAATTCCACTTGCGCACACTACTCTAGATAACGTCAAACAACGTATTTTGTACACACTACTCTAGATAACGTCAAACAATGCGACTTACACACACTACTCTAGATAACGTCAAACAACGTATCTTGCACACGCTACTCTAGATAATGTCAAACAATGCGACTTACACACACTACTCTCAAAAATGTTAAACAATTCCACTACCGCATACTACTCTAGATAACTTCAAACAAGGTATCTTGTACACACTACTCGAGATAATGCCAAACAATGCGACTTGCAAACACTACTCTGGATGACGTCAAAACAACGCGTATTGTAATTGCCGTAACATTAGTTGTTAAATGCACTGAAGATTTCCATTGGTCAGAACATAACCATGTGATCAGGTCGAGCTGCGTTTATTTCTGTATAAACTGTACGGAGAAGGACTTTTCAGACATTTCTTTAAAGAGAGTCACATGCAAAGTAACTAATGTAAATAGTGAAACAGAAGACATATACACTGGAACTATTTACAACGAAATAAAAATGCTGTATGAATGTTGATTTTGACTGAATCTAATAATTTGTATTTTTTCTGAAATGAACCATTCCTTGTATTGCTAGATTTTGTCTTACTCTGGATGGAATTCGTTGCGTGTACGCTAGATTTGGTCTGTTATGCCACCAGTATTCTGCAAGTAACTGTTGTGTCCGAAAAATGGCATATCTCTAAATATTTTCGCTAAATTTTCCATATGAGATAAATTTCATATATAGAGACATTGAATACACTGATCCGTCAGTATCTAACATGCCTTCTGAATGGACGATATTTCTCAAGCCGAATCATTCTGAAAGACCCAACTAAACATTTTTCACTTGCCAGTTGTACAACAGGATGATCACAAACTAAAAGGAACTGAATATAGGAAAGAGGAAGGATGACCATAAAGCACAACAATTTAAATCTCTACAAGGGTAAGATCTCTTACGCAGACCCCTATCTCAGAACTGGGACTCAAAGACTAACACTATAACAATTTGACCCAAAGTCCTACACATTAAGACGCCGACTCTGATAGCTACGATGTTGGTGTGGCTGGAAGATACACCCCGGCTAATCCCCCGTCGAAACTGTTAGGGTTGGTGTCTTTCTTTGTTGGACTATTGGAACTCCCATCACAATGACAATTCACAGATAGTCTTAATTTTATTTGAAACTAGCTCCTGTAGTTAGCCTAACCTGTCAATGAACACGAAAATAGAGTTTAGAAATGACAATTGGTTACTCACGAGTCTGGACAATAATGAATCGGCCAAGTCCAATCGAACCATAGAGACATCAAAAACATAAGTCATTTATATGTTTAACAAAACAGCACATGCTTTGCTATGAATTTCGAGATTCTACTAAGAACACATCTCTCAATTAAGATCAAATATTAAGATCGTGTCGTGGAATGTTCACACCTCAGATCCCATTTAAGTGATGGAATTACTTGTTTTATGTTGATGTAATAATTACGTGGTTAGAGAATCTCCTGCTCTATACATTGCTACGTACCAGAAACCCTCAACATCGATTCGTATGCTTAAATAAAGTTATAAAACTGATAGAAAATAACTTTTAAAAAAGAAAAGAAAAACAAAAGAATTAATAATATTATAAATAATTGTAACTGTCGAAGCTTAATGCTGTTCTTTTCCGAGTTTATCGTGGTATAAACTATCAGTAGCTGACTCACACGGCTGTGTCATTCGGCAATTCTCCGTTTATACCGAGATAAACTCAGGATACACAAATTCAGCTTTTAATTGTACACACTACTCTATATAATGTCAAACAACGTGTCTTGCACACTACACTAGATAATGTCAAACAACGCTTCTTGTACACACTATTCTAGAAAATGTCAAATAATGCGACTTGTACACAATGCTGTATATAATGTCAAACAAAGCGCCTGTTACAAGTACTCTCGATAACGTCAAACAACGTGTCTTGTATAAACTATTTTGACAATGTCAAACAATGCGACTTGTTCACACCAGACAAGCTAAAACAATGCAAGTTATACTCACCAGACAACGTTAAACAAAACGACTTGTACAGACCAAACAATGCTTCTGAGACACGCTACTCTAGACAATGAAAAACAATGCGACTTGTACACTAGTCTAAACAACTCCAAACCACAAGTCTTTTACACACTTCTCTGGATAATGTCAAACTTTGCTAAGAGTACACACTACTCTAGATAATTTCAAACATTTGATTTGCACCAACTAGATTGATAACAAATATTTTCTAATTGCATATCACATTATGTAGGGTGGGACTAATGGACAGGTACTTTTAAATGACGCTCCAAAAGCGTACGTTCCCTCAGTGAGGTCAAACTGAAATTGTCTGACAATAGCTAATTGATCTCACTTCGTCCTTACTTAAACAAGGAGCAACCCTTCCCATCATGTTACAGAAAGTCTCTCTCTCTCTCTCTCTCTCTCTCTCTCTCAATATAGGGGCATTGAAGAAATAAATTTGATCCCTGATTAGTCTAATTTCTTGCTGAAATTGTAATAAATGAATCTGTCATTTGAATTAACATATATTTAACGGTGTTATAGATGCTTAGCTGTTGAATGTCTTCCTATTTCATAACTGCCAGTTGAAGATGTACCCAAGGATAGCACAACCACGTCATCTTCCTATTTCATAATTGCCAGTTGAAGACGTACCCAAGGATAGCACAACCACGTCATCTTCCTATTTCATAACTGCCAGTTGAAGATGTACCCAAGGATAGCACAACCACGTCATCTTCCTATTTCATAATTGCCAGTTGAAGACGTACCCAAGGATAGCACAACCACGTCATCTTCCTATTTCATAACTGCCAGTTGAAGATGTACCCAAGGATAGCATAGCCACGTCATCTTCCTATTTCATAACTGCCAGTTGAAGATGTATCCAAGGATAGCACAACCACGTCATCTTCCTATTTCATAATTGCCAGTTGAAGATGCACTCAAGGATAGCACAACCACGTCATCTTCCTATTTCATAATTGCCAGTTGAAGATGTACCCAAGGATAGCACAATCACGTCATTTTCCTATTTCGTAACTGCCAGTTGAAGACGTACCCAAGGATAGCACAACCACATCATCTTCCTATTTCATAATTACCAGTTGAAGATGTACACAAGGACAGCACAACCACGTCATTTTCCTATTTCATAACTGCCAGTTGAAGATGTACCCAAGGATAGCACAGCCACGTCATCTTCCTATTTCATAATTGCCAGTTGAAGATGTACCCAAGGATAGCACAACCACATCATCTTCCTATTTCATAATTACCAGTTGAAGATGTACACAAGGATAGCACAACCACGTCATTTTCCTATTTCATAACTGCCAGTTGAAGATGCACCTAAGGATAGCACAACCACGTCATCTTCCTATTTCATAATTACCAGTTGAAGACGTACCCAAGGATAGCATAATTACATTAGAATCACTGTAAGAAATAATGACAGCATTTTGTCTTACTTAGAGGTAAATAACTGATATGATCGTCATAAGAACGATAATATTTTAATTGGAATATCGCCTTTTTCATTATGTAAGCACGCACGTGACCTATATTAAAGGAACATGGCAACTCTTACGTAAGGACTGCAAGATTAGTTGTATATCAGACTCCATTTTTTTATCTGAATTTGGGCTATTTTCAATCGACATTGCGAAGTTGTTTCAGGGTATTGTACTCACTATCGTATGATAGTCGGATTAAAACTGAATTACAGTGTCGGACTGGTCATGTGACAATTTCACGATGGCAAAGAGGGCGCGGGTTCTTAGTGTTATAAGGAGAAGGCGACCATGGTGGTAAGCTTCTTGATCTAAAGACAAATCCAAATGTTTGGTCCAGTCCTACACTGTTGGTTTATGATAACTACACTCAAAATCCATGTTCATTGTCAGGAGCATAGGTTTCTGATTCGGAACCTCAGCGAGAGTAAAGTCTTGTGCGCACAGTGTGTTATGTGAAGGAGGTATGGAGATGGAAACTCCTGGTAAAATTGACTGTGTTACGCGGCCTGTACTTGAAAGGCCGAAAAAACAAAACCTGCATTAATGTGAACGCGGCAACATACCGTGAGCGGTACCTTTCTTGACTTCGATTCTCTTCGGCGATAACTGATAATGAAGAATGTCGCCAAAAGCACATTTGTAAGTTAGCAGATTTTGCTTAAGGACTGGTTTTGGCGTTATTCTACGAAAATCTTTAAAGCTGTCGTATAAAGCCAAACGTTAATGTAACCATTTCGTGCATTGTGTGCATTAGCGACGCGCATCATCTCTGGTTGCATCTGGACGTTTAGCACACATGAAAGTGATTAGCTTTGTGGCTTGGTTAGCTTGGCTTGGCCTATGAAAAAGGAAACATGCTAAGGTCACAAAATAGCTGTTAGATTATTGTTAATGCAATAGGGCAGTTTTGATATGTCTATTGGCTTTATATCTGTAATGCAGGGTAATGACACAACAGGAAGAGTTGCGCGGTCTGGTCTGCGAGTCTAATCAGATACTAGTGAATAGGAATCAAGCAGAAAATCATTGAGATACCAAAAGGTATTGATGTGCACCAGAAACAACCACCATTCTGGGGGTGGAGGGTGTGTCTGAGTTCGTTTTAAAGTACTTTTTCTAGTGGCTTTAGTTAGATTTGCTATGGATTGAAAATACGGAGGCTTTCCGATGGACAATACACAGCTGCCCACTCTCTGCCTGGTCTAGAAATCGATCTCAGTACGATCCCAGAAAGGTTTTTTTTTTGGGGGGGTCTTAGTACATTCCTTTAAATATTTATTATGAATTTTAATATACACACAAGCCATGTCTAAAATATAATGTTTTGAACTTGCTGTTTTTATAATCTAATTTTTCTTAATAGCTTATTATTTATAAAAGGTAAACGGTTACGTTTGTATTTGTAAAGGAACTGTTTTAAAGTGTCTGTCTTAACCATCTACGACGTTATTCCCAGTCTAAAGTCTAATGTTAATCCAGCATATGAACAAACCTAACAATTACTAATTGGTTTTTGACACGTCGTATATTTTGAGTCGTATCACTTTGTCCGATCACACAAAACAATATTCAATAATATAAATCAGTTGTGAGAAGGGATATAATCCTATATTGATTACTTCTTTTCAAAGAAATTCTGTTCTCAATAATAATCTGTCAAATTACTTATGTATGTTAAATTAGTTGGTGCTCGCCAGAAAGCTCACTTGCATATATAGAGACCTTCATTGCTGCATTTGAAAATGACACTTGAAAACACATCAATCATGCTAGCAAATACTTGTATTCAAACTGGAGCAAACATATGCCGTATGCTCACTAAAAAATAGAACAAATATCACCGTCAAACCTGCATATAAAGGCTCCACCTAGTCGCTATCAATGGGGAAGACTGCATAAAGGATAAATAGTCTATAATGCGACGCCATTTTCTACGAAGAACTTAATCAAGATCCAACACTGGACTATGCAAAGCAAGTGTTCTAAACTGGACACATATGCCAACATAGCCAAATTAAACCCCAGTGCGGAAAGGTTTTATCTTCTGCCTATATTTCATAAACAAGAAATGCGATTAAAGGCATCCAATTCCACAGCTGGTTGTTCAAATAGCATTTAAATGTTTTGGCCGCGCCTGTCGAATGTGAAGTAGTATATCAGAACCTACCAGTTCTTCAATGACAATTTCTTTGGATAGAACTTCAATTAAATTTCCCGGTGCTGTTAGATAGGCTAAGTGAACATGTCTCCTGATAATTTGTCTAAGTGCCGCAAGCGTTTCGCCAGCTCTTTGTTTTCTCTCTTTCAATTGCGCTCAATACATTTCATTTGATTAGAAGTAGAAAACCGTTCCTCAAGTGCCCTTGACATTTCTTGTACTAGTTGTTAATTGGGCAATATTGTTGTGTGCATCGCACAGGGCTGTCTCAAATCTGTCACCAACGCACTTAATTATGATATGTTATAGCTTGCTTGCTAGACCACTCACAAACTGAATGGCATCTTCATGGAAACCGCGACCTCCCGCATCCGAGGCGGTCGCTCTAACCACTTAAGCCACCTTCTATTGGTGAAAAACCTAGACTATCGTCAGAGTTCAAAGCAAGAATGCTCAATAACCACAATTTTGACATAACACTTCCATTAGATCCATAATCATGCACACAGAGAGAGAGAGAGAGACAGAGAGAACGAGAGAGAAAGAAAGATGTCAAGGTGCTCCTGATGCAAATTAATTATGAGGCTAATGGATGTCACAGATATATTTATGAAACAAGCAAATGAAGGCATGATCTGGGGTGAAAAGACAGAGTCACTAGGACATGGGGCAGTAGAGATTGAGATACAGGACAGTTAAATGGGGATAAATGTAGAATATAGTAGCCTACTTGTTCAATGGTACATGTACAGATGTGTAACAGCAAATACACGAAGACTGTGTTACTGCTAACATGTGGAATAGCTGAACTGAAAAAACATGCCTTCTTGCCATCAGTGATGTCAAAAGTGAGATGCGAAGAACTTAAAACAATTATTTTGGTTGACTATTGAAGATCAAGCAGTAAAAGAAACATGTTGAACCGTAATGAATTTTGCTTTGACAAAACATAGCTGAACTATTCACCAATAACACCTCCAAATCGTTATGGAGTAATGAACCATGACTTTGAAACCTACTACCAAACATTTGAAAGGATATCTACAGCAAAAAGGTGGACTACGGCTAGAAAATTGGAAATGTTTCCAGCACTGTTAAGAGGTCCGTCAGCAACCTCTTGAAAACCTCGACAAAGGAAACAATTCATCTTACCATGCACTTATAATGAAATTTAAGAAACGGAAATGTCCAAGGATTTACAAATAATGTATTTTTATAAAGCAAGGAAACCAATGAATGATGAAAGTGTGAATACAGTACAGCGTGCGACCCGCTGAGCGAATGGGGGCCATAGCGAAAATGACAAATCGTTAATCGAATGCGTCACTCAAGGACTGAGGCCAGGTCTTAGAACATTTGGTTATGATATGTGATTCAAAGATAATAGCAAAACGTTTTTAATATAATTTTTTAAAAATTATGGACCACATTTGAATCCGAGTGATGACCGAGATCAAATCTTAACCGAAAGAGTCATATTTTATGTGGAGTTGTATATATGAGAACTCAGCCTCGCCCATTGTGGTATCGAATAAGTGGTTGCACAAGAAACTTTAATGGATGGGGCCTTGGTCGATGAAAATGAGGACAACAGAGGATATACCAATATGCAACTTTTGCTAGCGTATAGGACACATCGAAAGACATTGTCTTGAAAATTAAAGCTAAATGTAACTTTTAACTTAACAACGCCACTTTTAGAGAGGACAAAATGTGTCCCCAGACACCCAGGGAAATTCTGCACAAAAATATCTGGAACCATGACCGATGGCATCAATTGTAAGGGAAATAAATGACTATCAATTTGGGGGACATTGTTCATTCTAAAAGCCAATTTATATATTCTTGCGGGCGCTGAGGTATTATTAGTTAGTGATAGAACTTTGACAACTGCAGTCAAACAAACCATTAAGCCCCAAGTGAGTAATGTATTTAATGTAACAAGGCTCTCGGTATTTTCGGTGTTGTGCCATGCAACATCAGTGTTGGTAATGATGAGTCAATCAGGGAAATGTGTGTTGTCAAATATTTCCAGTAGGATGTAACGATCGGAATAGATATTTTGAGAAAAATTAACGCTGTGCTTGATGCACCAGACAATTCAATGTACTGGAACGATCGTTATGTCAGATTACTTCCAAGTGAGATGAAGCAAAACCTAGGAAACCCAGGCGTGTGAACTTAATTAAAACAGTTGAAATGCCAGCCGGTTCAGAAATGCCACTGAAAGGAAACACATACAGTGAGGCATGTGGGAACTTAGGATTGACTGAACAAACAAGACGTGATACCTAGATACAGCGTAATACCAGCACTTGTTCTAAGGTCAATGAAAATGTGCTCTGAGTCTGTTAAATCCATGGTATAAACCAATGAACTTCCATAAGGATATGCCAATATGTGAATTTGATGAAATAGCTGAAATATGTGGAAACGAATCAGAAAACAACTACGTGATGAAAATAACCAGAATGAAACTTTTGTACTTAGTCACCAGGACTTTGATTTTGACTGGAACAAATATCCTACAGAACAACTAGACTACTTATCTCATACAGCGATATACTTGTAAAGTCTGACTAGGATCTACGAAGCACCGACGTGATGGAAATACAGGGAGGATAGTCCCCAATCAAACAAAAACCGTACTAGCTTCCTTTCTCTCAAAGAGAGTAAGTTAGAAGTCAGGTCCAAGATTTATTGAATAGAACTTCCAGACAATTGCAAACGCCGAACGTGCGTAAAGATGTCATTGAAATAGCTCAAGGAAAAAAATAGAGAAAATATGTCAAGGTGCCCAAGACACAAGCTAATTATAAAATCAATGGGGAATGATCTGAGATGAATACGCACGTTTATTAAGACTGGGGGCAGTGAAGTTTGAGATAGTTAAACTCCAAACAGTGAGACAGTTAAGATAGGTTTGACTGTAGAAGATTGTAGTGTAATTGTTCAATGGTAGATGTACAGATGTGTAATAGTAAATAACAAATATACGAAGACCACGCTGTAGTCTGAATAGACATTCATAAAAATGATGCAAACACCTCTTCCATATCTCCGGAAACAATCAGATCTGTATTTCATTTAAGCTTTGTGGTTTTATCGCTGAAACAAAATCATAGATAATTAGTGAAAACATTATCGGACTCATAATACAAACTTGTATTTAAACTTATTGTGCACTCAGTTAGACGCTTAAAAGTACGTACCCAACTTCAATGCACATTTTATAAGATCCTTACCATTTTACTATTGGTACTATTGTCGGTTAGTGATATCCATAACCGATCATTTTGTAATCTATCAAATGCTAAAAAAAAATCAAAGTAATGACAATACAATCAACTGTTCTGTTTTGAAATATATTTCTGAACAATTTATTTATGAGTCCACATACAGTCATTTGTAAAATGTATTTTTGTCTTTATCCAGCTTGTGATTCCTCTATTAAGATGTTTCTTCACTCCAACTATATATTTGTCTGTATAGAATATCAGTGAAAACATTATACAAGCATGCATAGCATACCCATAATTCTCTAGTTACCGGTGTCATCGTTACCAGCAACACTCACTGGGATGCACGCTGCTTTTTTTTCTCCCAACAATTAGGGAGTAAACATCAGCATTAATAAGTGCATTAACATGTCTGTTCATCCAAGTTGAACCTGAAATATTAAAAAAATTAGATACATTGCCTAAGCAAAAATTTGTATTTCTAGATGCCTCAAAAGTACCAACATACATGTTTCGAGGCATGTAAATTTTCCTATTTCAGAATTGTAGATATTATCAGTATTGTGTGTGACCATAACGAATCTGTTTCATCATTTTAACCAAATAGTATAACTGCCAATGAGGATAGTTAGTTGACATCGTTAATAAGCGGTAAGTGTCACACAAATTATGTCTTTGGTCCCGATCATTTCGTTGAAACTCTTCAAGAGTGAGTAAAATCATGTACGATCAACATGAATGTTGAATGCCTTAATTGGGTCACATAAACCTGCCAAAATGAAGTATTCCCCAATGACTATTTTAGCCGATGGCTCTTGTACCATAACATAATCATTATGCAGCAATCTATTTACAAATGCAAATTATATAAACCCAGTATTCATCAGTCAGATATGTCCGTAATATTCTATCCTCACGGATATCATTTTTAATTCCATATTGAATGAACATTAAAATTCATCTTGCCGATAAAATTGCACCTCCTCGCACGCACTGAAACCGTTTTCAGACATTCTACACCAGTGGACGGAATATTGCGGAATCTGATATTTTACAAAACTATAAATCCGTCCTTTCATTTCCGATACGTTAATAATTCTTTTTATCACGCCGGATGTATGATAATGTGTTACAAAATTTTAGCTATTCATTTCTGCACAAAACTGACTTCAATGCATATTTTATCTCTTCCTGCCAGGAAAGTAAATGAATTTTAAAGAAAGTTTTATTATTAAATATCTTCATAATGCCTTCCGTCCTTTCATTGCTCTGTTAGACTTAATCGAATTGAGAAGCTACATGATTTATTTTTCTGTCTCATTACGTGCAGCTTTTAAGTGTAGTCATTCATCAGTTAGAAAGGGAATTTTGTAGACCGATTCTCGACAGTTTCAAAGGTCTTTGCCACTTGACAAAAGTAGTAATGAAGATTTTTCGTTTTCATTCAGGTAAGCACAAATTTATTCTTCATTTCCATTTCCTAGAACAATTTAATTAAATTTTTCCGATGCTATTCTCGTGGAAAGTGTTAAATTAGGAACTCCACAATAGAAGCTTTAAACAATGTTTTCTTTACATCCATCATCTTGTCATTTTGGTGCTGTATTCCGATCACGCACGTTTGATTTCCGATTCCAGTTCTATGTACATGGGCTGTTGGTTTCATTCGTATTACAGTTGTATGCACGTAAGCTGTTGGTTTCATTCGTATTACAGTTGTATGCACGTAAGCTGTTGGTTTCATTCGTATTACAGTTGTATGCACGTAAGCTGTTGGTTTCATTCTTATTAAAGTTCTATGCACGTAAGCTGTTGGTTTCATTACTGTCACATTTATATGCACATGGGCTGGATGTTCATGTTACTTAGGTGATTTTTTTCTCTTTTTCATTAGCACAAATTTAAGCTAAGAATTATTAATGTTGTATGAGGAAAGTGTTGTTTTAATTTTAAAAGAAAGCTAAATACTTTGAAAATTTTCTTATCATATTACGCTTAGATCCATGTATATTGCATACATGTATAGTTTGTATTGAATAGTATCGATCTTCCTAATGTTACAGAAAAAGAAAACAAATTTAACATTTTCTTTCAAAATGGCCAACCTTCTTTCTTGCTAGAAAATTCTAAAGTTCGATGAGATCTCCAGTGAACTACTTGCAGAAAAAGTTTTTTTTATTATTTTTTTAAAATGTTTTTCTAATTTCATGGTGTTTGTTTTTGTAATAATATTATTATGTTTTTTATCTTATAGGTGATGTCTAATGTTGTAAAGTGCTTAGAGCTTCTAAAGATTAGGCGCTATACAAAGTCCTTATTATTATTATATAATTTGTTCATTATAGAGAATAAGATACCGATAGGCAACTTGCAGGAAGGCACGTTTTCGTTTTGAAATAAATGTTGAGTTTTCCTCCACATTTGAAAATAAAATGTGTTATAGAAGAGACTTGTCATCAATAAAGCCAAATTTATATGCTATAAATTTCCTATGCTTGCATATCATTTCGTTTTCATTTTGTTTCTTTTAAGTTTGAGAGTTCTTTATGGTTTATTTTGGTTTCTTTGTTTGTTCCTTTTTATTTGAGTGAGACAGCTGCTAGTACCATTTTTGGAAATCTTTGGTATGACTCGACCGGGGCTCGAACCCGCAACGTTCCGCATTTGAGGCGGACGCTTTAACCCCTAGGCCATCGGGTCGAGGCAAAACTGAACCATGTCGATATTTTGGTAATATGTTTTAATACGTTAGTATTTCGGTGATATGTTGGTTTTTTTGGTAATACGTTGGTATTTTTGTACTATGTTGGCATTTTGGTAATACGTTGGTATTTTGATAATATGCTGGTATTTAAGTAATAGTTTAGTATTTTGGTTATATGTTGGTACGTTGGTACTATGTTGGTATTTTTTTAATAAGACTTTTGAGTAGTCAGAAGCTATATAGAATATCATTTGATTATTTTAAAATTTGACTTTTTCTTTTCTTCTTTCTTTCTTTCTGGAGCTGTATGGGCGTGGGTTGCTTGAACAGGAACGCAGCATTAACTTGAGACTGTAGCTATATATCATTGATATTTGATTTAAAGCATTTTGATCTCAGTTTGGGCTTATTCATTCCAATGTCATGGGCGTAACCTAATTTTTTCTTTCTTCTTTTCCTCACTCTGAATTTATCTTCAGCGGACTTTAGCATGTTGCTTCAGCTTACTACAGTTTGACACAATGCTGGATTTTTCCAAGTTTTCTCGTTAGGTTAATAACATTTTGTTCCAGTTGTTTCTTTTTTCTTTCTTTTTGACCATGGAAAACTCCAAAGTACGGCCACTTAGTAACAAAAATAAAACGAAATGATTGATATTCCGATATTTACTTAATCTAGGTCTCTTGCAACTTTCTGCTATAAATCTGTTTGTGATTTGGATTTTTAACGAAGCTTTAACAATTTTTCAGTCTTATCGCAACGGTGTCTGCAGTGTGACCGTTTATAGGGATCCATATCACTATGTCATCTAGTTGCAGACATGTAGCATCATGTCCCACCCAGTCACATTATTCTGACATCAGGCCGACCAGTCCTAACACTAACCTCTTAATGCTCAGCGCCAAGCGAGACAGCTGTTATTACCATTTTTCTTTGGTATGACTCGGCCGGGAATCGAACCCACGGCATCCGAGGCGCACGCTCTAACCACTAGGCCACCGGTTCGGTGCTATACATTTGTACAAATGTAATTATTTTCAAAAACAAGGAGAGCAGATTGCCTTCAGATGTTTTCATGGCTACATAAAATGTGTGCAGTCTGCAGACCGGTGGTGGCATAAAAGGATCTTAAATGAAATCTATCACATGTATTGATATAAAATTGTGCAATCTCACAAGCGAAGTCATAATTCGTGGGCGGAAGCGAGGTTTTGCCGATTTCATGCCACGAATTATGAGCCTGAGGCAGATTAATCTGATCACATTAAATGTCAAAACAATAGTTCTTAAACAAAATGGTGCCCGTTAGGCACAGTTCAGGCACAGAATGGACATTTTGTCGACCAAACAAATTTTGGGATCATTATGAAGAGTGTAAAAGATACCGCACACTGAAAAAATAAAAGTTGCATTTTGAAATTAAACAGAACAAAACAAAATTTAAATGTTTTGCGATATGCAACAAAAGCACATATTCAATTCAGTACACAATTCATTTACAATACACTGTTACATATATGAATGAATTATCACAACAAAAACATGTGTGCACATAAGTCATCAGAGAGAGAGAGAGGAACAGACAGAGAGACAGACATAGAACTAGACAGCGTAATTTAATTTAAATGGAAAAAATTGGGTAAGAAAAACAATTTATGTCTATATTTGTTTCAAGACAAATCCAAGTCGCGTAGTTACATTATTTGTGTCTTCCCTGGGCAAGACCTCGTGGGGATACACAAAAATTGTGACTCCTTGGCTGTGTTTTCCCTGTCTCAGTTTAAACACCAACATATATCATCTTAATCTAACAGATTTGCAGACGACTTACGTTTAGAATGTGCTGACGTAAACGGAGCCCGAGTCAACGTAGGGATGCGCACAGGAGATAACGCGAATCAAAACATTGTTATCACATCATATGATGTAGCATAACAACCAAGTGAGAAAGAAATAATTGAACCTTCACTGGGAATCAATGTAAAATAGGGTACCCGAAAGTCAGAATTTTGTGTCAAATTCGGATTTTCCAGGTTCGGAATTGTTCTATTCATCACCGAAGCATAAAGAAGGACCTTTTCTCCACATTTCTGGCTACAAATTTTGGTTATAAACAAGATAGAGGTCATTCGGTACAGATAAATTGCAAAAAGATATAAAATTTATATTAAAAATATATTCACATTAACAGGGAGCGTATAATATCTGGTTTTGACCAAAACGTTAGATCAAAACTAGGAAATATCTTCAAATGCAGATAGGTTAAACAAATACCAAATTTAAAACGACAAAATAAAATAAGACAATAATAGAATATATGTTGGGTTTCGGACCGAGACAAGGAAATCCCAATCAACGGTTATATTATTTGTCTCCCCACGAAGCTCTGCCGAGTTGTGAGATAAATCATGTAACTTCGCGAATGGGATTCTTTGTCTTGGTGCAAGCAGCGAAATAGATCCTGTTCCTCACCACTTTTTTTCCAACTAAATTAAATTAACCCAGCACTTTTGCAATTTAGTTAGCAGATTCAAAACACAGTATTCATCAGGTTCTACTTTTGCTTCTCACTCTATATAAAGGTCATCAGGTTTTGTATCATTCTCTGAATAATTATCTAAGTAGAATCTAGCTATTGAAAGTTATATTTGTTATGTGTTGGAAGTATTGCTCAATCAGCGTCTCAAGCCACGTACTACTGTTGTTTTTCTTTCTTTCTAAATACAGCTCATTAAGACGAATATGCTAATGCGGGCAATAGGGTGACCTGTCGACCCTAAGTAAATACGTTCTACGCATGAGAAAATAGAAATATAACAACATTTGATATTATTGCTGTATTATCACATTTAATTGATGAATGTCATATGAAATTAACAATAGGTAATTAATATCGTTTATATCGTTACATTTTAACTTTCGTCAGTTTTAATTTGGAAATATTCTATGGCAGCCAACGATAAGATACTGTGCAGTACAATATGCCTACTGGATACAGTTCTGACGATATGAAATCTGTTTAATTCATGACTTACTTTATAATTTACATTTTCTGTCTTGCAAATATGTCGTGTTGCTATCCCTAGTGCAATGATACGCTACATGGTAATCTTGTACCGCTCCGGTGGCCTAGTGGTTAGAGCGTCCGCCTCGGATGTGGGAGGTCGTGGGTTCGATCCCCGACCGAGTCATATCAAAGACCTAATAAAATGATAATACTAACAGCTGCCTCGCTTGACGCTCAGCACTAAGAGATTAGTGTTATGACTGATCGGCCTGGTGTCGAGATAATGTGAATGTATGGGACATCGTGCTACATGTCTGCAGCATGATGCCCCAGTGCTAGACATCACTGTAAACTGTCATACTGCAGACATCGTAGCGATATGACTGAAAAATTGTTAAAGCTAAGTTAAAAATCAAAATCACACACACACACGGTAATCTTGTTGTGGAATAGCATGTGGACTGATGAAGGAACCACTTTGGTTGGTAAGTGCAGTCTACTTCATTTGCAATCGCATTATTATGTTTGATTTAACTCGGGCGGATTATGGCTGTATGACAAAGTTAGAAGAAACCAGTTTGACATAACAAATTCGTGGTGTTTACCGACTTTGCACTATGTCTTAAGATAGTTTGGATTTGTGTGACTAGTGATGTGTATTGCCTGTGGTCTGATAGCTCAAGAGCGCGCGCGCGTGTGTGTGTGTGTGTGTGTGTGTGTGTGTGTGTGTGTGTGTGTGTGTGTGTGTGTGTGTCCTAGGCTGTTGATATCATGATTGAGACTACCGGACTGAGATAACCAGACTGAGATAGGAAAAGAAAGGTTAGCAAAACAGCTAGATTTCTCTGTCGCATGGGGGAGAATCGTGACGTCATGTATATGATGAAGTCATAAAACAGGTCAGAATGGCAATTAACTTATTAAAACGATTATATTATGTCATGTGATGCAAGACAGCATTCATGTTATAAAAAGTAGATAGTTACCATTCGTGTTCAAGAATGGGTCATACTTTTAAAAAAAATTGAAAATAATGAATTCATTATATATTTAAGTGTGAAATATAGAGATATTGCAGAAATATATATTTTCCTTCAAATATCTTCACATATGTGAAATATATCCAAGATTTCCCATTATGCCATGAGACGCTTGATTGTGTGTTCCTACCAAAGTTGTAGCTGCAGCAATAAAAATTCGGTATGTATGTGAACTAGAAAAATCAATAGAAACTGCCTAACATTACAGACATGGAAATTAATATTTTACAAAGACATTTGACCAGACACCGTTCGCATTTCTCCGAAATTATTTCCCTTTACATCCTTGATAACAGGGACAAACCCGCTATAATGCATTGCTGAACTGGACTTGCATTGTTTTCAGATAGGGCCAAACAGTTTACAAAATGACAAAAAATGTAATTTACAGCAACATATTAGGTCAATCATACGCTTTCTAAAGTCACGGATATTTACGAAAGTGACGTGAATTTGCAAAAAAATGGTGTGCGGGTGATCGTGTTGTGCCTGAGTGGGAGTTTAATCTCCTAAACTTCGATTCCGGAACAAGTTTGGTATGTAATGAAATGAAACATGAATGCCAAAGTAAGAATGGTGTATTGTGAATACTACTGTAAATTTTCATGATGCAGAACTCCCATTGAAAATTTCCTTAATCTAAGATAGATCGTAAAAAGTTAAGTTTACACTGAAAAATCAGTCAGCTTTCGATGACGTTTGAGCACGTTTTCAAAAAATAGGGACTGAAATTGTTACCGTATTGGTATTCGAACGCATGTGAACTCGGCTATGCAGATCGCTTGCGTAATGATAAGAGATGTGAGCAGGTCAAAAAATTAAGTTCACTTTTATCCATAAGATTAAAAGTAATAACGATTCTCTGAATTTTAAAATAACATTTACAACAACGGCTTTCTCGTCTCAAATTTGGACCAAAGAAGCCACACATGGATATATGTTGATCAATGTGTTACAATTAAAGTTTATGTTCATAATTGGGAAAGAATGTTCAATTGTTGATTGGAAACAGTCAGACTCGCACTCCAAGCTACATCTATCGATTCAGTACATTAAATCCAGTTGCTGCATGTTCCAGGATGTTACTGTGCTGCCATTAAGGTTTATCTTGATTAGTGTAAAAGAGTGCTCTCGTAATGATAAAATCCTTGTGGATTTGTCCAGTTTGTGTTCATTATGTTCATAGTAGAAGACCATGTGAAGACTGGTAAATATTCCAGATATTAGGGAAAGGGTTATACCCCATGGTTCTTCTACACTGGAAAGTAATTCCAAGCACACACAAGAAATGTGACAAATGATCACTACAAACCTTCACTCGGCTATTTTATATGCAGTAAAGAATGTCAATTTCAATTGGAAGTACAATTTATAACACACAATGCTTGACGCAGAAATTCCTATATAAAACTGTCATTGGAGTAACCTATTATATGAAAATTACCCATGACGACTTTCATAAATGTCCAATTTGTACAGAAATATCCGCTTTTGCCTTCGTTTGTTTTTATTTATGTGTCTAACAAAACTGGGCTCTAATATTGTCCAGGTTTTTCGTTACCATTTATAATTTAGTGAAGTAACTTCTTTCTTCGGAAAACTGGAAGTGTACACGTATTAAAAATGAGCTTAAACTGAATCGCTCATACTGCGAGTCATTTTCAGTTGAAAAGAAACGAATGTTCACCTCTCCTAACTTGTGTGGGCTCTACGAGCAATCATTTGAACTTAGAAAATAGCTGCCTAGAATTTAGCTTATGGGAATGTTTTAAACTTTAGAGTCATCTTCAGAAAAACATCTACAATGTGGCAATTAGAGTGCTGCTGCAACAAATTATAGGAATCATTGCTATTTAGCTGTTAGTAAAAAGAGGATTTTAGATGTCAGTAATAGTGTGTGTGTGTGTGTGTGTGTGTGTGTGTGTGTGTGTGTGTGTGTGTACTACCTTAGGTTAAATGCTGAAAATTTTAGCTTAAAATGAGTAGTAATATTAAGAGTGGCTGTGCTTTACATATTGGCATAATGAAGGTATAAAATTCACCAAGTGATTCGTTGAGGTACAGGGCATGGCCGGATCCGTATCTAGTATTTGAGATAGAAAAGGAAAGTGAACATAAAGCAACAGTCTTAAAGAAGATTAGCTTACCGACGGAAGAATGATTAAAGAAACCGTAAAAGTTCGTAATCAAAGGAAACCATTATCATCCGTGTTATGCTATTTTACACACAATGTTTTGCTGTTTTAATAGAACTTCTCATGTTTCACATTTAAATATCTATTTAAAACTCTCCTTTACATAAAAAAGAATAATTTCTTCTTTATGAGTTAGCTGTTCTGTGTATGTAATTTATATTGTTTATTTGACTTTCGTCCATGATTGACAGTTACACACGGAATTTTCGCATACCTGATTTTCGTTAATGATTGTAAGTGGTAAACAACACGTTTACTAGAATTTAAGTTAAAGGCCTAACCTTGTTTACGAGTTAATGTAATTTTCCATTGAAATGATTAATATTACAGCACATTTTATTGCTTCAAAAGTCAGGTGGGGCTAACTAAATTTATGGCGTTAATAAACAAATAGTTTTATTTCTATTTTATATCAGTAGTTAATGGGGCCACCCTAGGGACAATGAGACTTACCATGAAAAAACGGTCCATGCACTCTGGGGACAATGGGAATTTAACATGGGGAATTTTAACATGGATGGACTTGTCTAGCCTCGAGGGGACTTTAAACTGGACGGGCTTGTCTAGGGACAATGGGACTTTAACGTTAGAAAAGGGTATATCAATTCTGGGAACAATGGGACTTTAACATGGTGGGCTTGTCTGGGGACAATGGGACTTTAACATGGTGGGCTTGTCTGGGGACAGTGGAACTTTAACATGGTGGGGTTGTCTAGGGTCAATACGACTTTGACATGGGTGGGACTATAGAGGGACAAAAGGTATTGGGTCTGTCTAGGGACAATGGGAAAAATACATTACAGTAGAGATAATATAGACAATACACAAACACTGATACAACATGAAAAAATTTTGAGGCAAGAAAGTCAATTTCTTTTCGAGACCTATGAGGGGCCTTGAAAAGGGCCTTTGGCTTCTTCTTCTTCTTATATTTCCTCCACTTCTTCAGCCATCTCCTAACGTTTCCGACTATTCCTGTCTTCTTCTTCTTCTTCTTTTGGGACTCTGGCATCCAGTCAGGGTGGCCCATGGCTCTAAACTTGCTCTGGATTTGGATCCAGTTATGGTTCAGCCTCTCAAACTCTTCCTTTTTCTTTATATTTTCTCTTTCTTTCCTCTCCTTTAACCACCTGTCCTTGATCTTCTTCAGTTCTACATCTATCACCTTTCTCATCTGTTCTTCCGCTTTCTTCAGTTGTTCACCACCCCTTTTGACAACGGGCCACTCTGACCATTGCTCTATCTCTTCCAAATAGCATCTGACTTCTATTACCTTATGCAGAGACACTTTTATTGTCCCCACTCTGACATGGGGGGATTAATTAATCCTCTCAACCTCTCACTTCTTCCTCTATTATCGACTCTATCATCTCCCTGGCTAATTTTAGTTGGTTGACATAGGCAAGGCTGTTTGTTAACCTCCATTCTCTTTCAATTCTTTTAACAGCATATTCCCCATCTTCTCTGCTTATTCCGTAGAATGGCGCGAACGACGAACACTTTGAGTTTTTATATCTAACGCACGGACGTGAAGGAAAACATCCCCAATTTTTTCTCTTCTCATATTATTTACTATCCACACAAAGGTGAAGAGACAAAAACCAAAATCTACCATCCGCACACGGGATAAGCTAAAAAATAACCATAATCTACTATCCACACAGGCGTAGAAGCCAAATAAAACCCAAAATCTACCATCCACACACACTGAGAAGCTAAAAACATAACCACAGTCTACTATCCACACACGAGAAGAAGCCAAATCAAACCCAAAATTTAATATCTACAAACGCTGAGAAGCTAAAAACATAACCATAATCTCCTATCCACACACGAGAAGAAGCCAAATCAAACCACAAATCTACCATCCACACACGGGAGAAGCTAAAAACATAACCACAGTCTACTATCCACACGCGAGAAGAAGCCAAGTCAAACCTAAACTATACTATTCACACACGCTGAGAAGCTAAAAACGTAACCATAATCTATTATCCACGCACGCGAAGCCAAATCAAACCCCAAAATCTACCATCCACACACGCTGAGGAGTAAAAACATAAACACAATCTACTATCCACACACGAGACGAAGCCAAATCAAACCCAAAATTTACTATCCACACACGCTGAGAAGCTAAAAGCATAACCATAATCTACTATCCACACACGCGAAGAAGCCAAATCAACCCCCAAAATTTACCATCCATACACGCTGAGAAGCTAAAAACATAACCACAGTCTACTATCCACACACGAGAAGAAGCAAAATCAAACCCATAATCTACCATCCACACAAGCTGAGAAGCTAAAAACATAACCATAATCTGCTATCCACACACTAGAAGAAGCCACAGAGAAGCAGAAACATAACATAATATACTATCCACACACGGGAAGGTTTAAAAAAACAATACTCTCTACTATCTACACTAACTTACTTCACCACTTACAAAACCCAATAATCTACCATCCATACAAACGGACGTGAGCGCTTACAAACACACACACACACACACACACACACACACACACACACACACACAATCACATTAGGAAAGAAGTAGGTATTTATAATCACACTACTCCACATTCACCCATTGTCAATTTGAATAGTGTTTCTTTTCTAGATTTTTGGTCAGCCCTGAAAACTGCTGTTTTTCTGGAACTCCAGATGCACCTGTCTAATGGCGGCACCTTCCGGGTCTGGCACCACAGACACAACGTCTACTCCAATCATTGCTCCAGTTCACTCAAGTGGTTGGAAGAGCAGACGAGGGTTGAGTGGCTTCACTATCCCACTCCTCCGTTTGTGGAATAGTGAACACTTCTTGTTCCCACTGTCTTCTTTGTCTTCTATGCCACACTCGAGGATGAACAACTGACTTCCTTGCCTCCTGTGGGTCATGTACTGGTTCTTGTTGTTGTTGTTGTTGTTGTTCACGTTGTGGCTGTGGTGCAGCTACTGACTGTGGTGCAGCCATTGCCTGTGGAGGTTCCCTCACCATAGGCTTCACCTCACAACTTGGTCTCATGAACAGGTGAGGTCGGATTCCTCTCTTCTTTTACTCCTCTTCTTTCATTTTTCTTTCTTCCTCCTCCTGCTATATCCTGGCTTCTTCCACAGTAGCATACTCCAGGTGCATCTGAAGTTCCATTAACTTAGTCAGTCTGCTGCTCATTCTACTCATTCTGCACTGTTGATCAATCAACGATGGGTAGCCAGACTACTGCGTGTTTCCGTATATACAAGTAAAGCACGGACGTGAAGGAAAACATCCCCTAAGACCCAAATCTTACATTACCTATATGATTACAAAAAAAAACAACGCGCGGACCTAAAAGAAACACTCACTCACTTTTTTATACTGACAATTAATATTTTAAAACAATTTTGACTAGTGACGGAAACAAAGGACTTAAAGTCACACTTTCTAACCAAGATAAAGAAAATAGACGCACTTCTATTTTTTTTAACTGACTAACTTACCATTGGTAATGGAATATCTATTTCTTTTCGAGAGTATGGGGTAGACCTGAAAAGAGCTGTTTTTGTGTGAACGAAGTGATGGCAATCTTTTAGGGTCTAACATTGTGGCCTCGTCTGGTGACAGACCTTCTCACAGGATAAGGTCTGCTTCTTCGGAAAGAGAAGGAGAACTCTTTGGTGTCGACAGGGCAGTCGACAAAACCTCTGTCAGGTTCAGGTTGCTGCTGCTGCTCTCTCTCTCTGTTCTCTCTGTTGTTTCTGAAGTCTGTACTTCTCCGTCCATTCTTCTTTCTCCCTGTTTATTTCCTCTCTGAAAGCTCTTCTATCAGGTCTTCAGTGACTTTTAACATTCTGACATTCTCTGTCTCTTCCGGCTTCGGTTTCAGACTTTGTCTGATACGATGCAAATTCACGTAGGCTTCGTTCAGCTTGGCTAGTCTTGAGCACATTTTCGTAGGAGAATGAGTCAACAATGGATAGTCAGATTAGAGACTACCCCGCTTTTATGGAAAAAGCGCATACGCGAAGGAAAACATCCCTACACGGTTTCGAGTCGGAACGCTAAAATAGTGTGATGTGAGGGATAGAGAGAAGTCAAAGACCATGGTTCATGATACCCATAGCAAAGCAAACGACAAACGCATTTTGTTCAAAACACAACATTTTTTATTCAAATAACTCACAACTAACAATTCACAAATTTTTAAAAATTAACCATTCAATCAACTAACAAACATTTTTTCAATAACTATCTATTTTTAACAAGGTTGACAACACGTTTCCTGGCTAAATGAGAAAAGATAACCTTAATGACCTGTGTAAAGAGGAATAACAGTCTTCCAGTGTTTCTAATAGCCTAGAATGACTTCTCTCAAACTGTTGATTTCTAGGGTATTATCGAATTCGGATACAGTAGGACGTTCACCGTCTGGGGTAGAGGTTCTGCAAACTGAAGTTCCACACGCAGTTGACCAGATTTTATAGGGTGGAAATGTCCCTCGTCGCTGCCTTGGTCTGGAGTGAAATCAAAAGCCCACAAAGTATAGCCTCCTGCATAATTGTCGTACGAAATGCCGTGACTGGTGTTGGTTCCTAACTGTCCGGTGGCTTCGTACAGGGACAAGTACGATCTCAAGCAATTCTTCTGGTTAAAGTTAGGCTCGAAAGGTCGGGTACACAAGGCCTTTCCATCGCTACTGACTTCAATCTTGGACACGCCAAAGTGTTGAAAGTGGAAAGGGTTTTCATTGTTGGTTCCATTGAAGGCTGTATTCTCGACCATACCAAGGATTAAACGTTTGGGTAACTGTCCTTGGAACAGATGATCTTCGATCTTGGATCGGAGTCCAGAGGCAATGGTGAACGTTTTCACTTCCACACGTCGTATCGGATACTTGGCGTTCGTTCTGCTCAAAGTGTGACTGATGTCGTTTCCCACTTTAGGTAACACTTCCACACGACGCACGTAGAGTCTGGCTTCTTGGATGATGGTTTTGTACTCGTTAGCATTAGCCATCAAATGGAAGGCGGTACTGCTATGATTCAGTCTCAGGCTGATAACCACACCGTTCAGTAAATACTTCTCTTGCAACCACATGTCCAAATGCAAACGATCCATCAGTTCTAAACTTCGTCCTTGCAGGATTTTCTTTCTACGGTCGTTAAAACATACATTGTGAGGATCGTCATCTGCGTCAGGGCTGTGTCGTTAAACGTGTTTTCAGCCGTTGTGTCAGGTTTCCATACCACGCAAGCATCCAGATGAGTATTTTTGGCTTCTTTTCCGTACGTCAAGAGATTTTCCAGGTACGCTCGGTAAGGGTAAGTATCCATGCTACTGCTGACCAGTTTGTTATTCAAGTACAAATCCACTTCACTGAACAAGGAATGTATGAAATTGTTGACGGGAGCTACTCTAGCATCGGGGCCTGGAGCAGTGTCGTCCGTTTTGATCACTTTGACTTTCAGGTGCAACTAACTGCTATTCAGGTCAATGTAATCTTCGGGCTGCCCTTTGATTTCAAACTCGATGGGAGCTGAATCCGTCAAAGAGGAAACCGGATGAAATTCGACCCATTGGGATTCTTGCATCGTCATCATGGTGGGTGGCGTGGCAAACAGATCCAGTTCCGACTTGAAACAGGCGCAAGACTCTTGGTGCATCATTTCTGTTTCTAATATTTAATAATCAAAAACGTCTAAGTCTGGAAAAGTTCTTCTTTTCTTTGTCTTTCTAGCTTTAGAAGTGTGAAGACTGGATAAAGGGTGTTTTCTTCGTCGTCTCTTTCTGCCTTGTCCTTGCTCATTCGTCAGGGAAGCAGGAATGTCTGACTCGCTAGCGTTCAGGGTATATGTATAGGAGTTTCTCGTCGGCCCAAAATGTTTTTACCCGTTTATAGCAAGACATTTTTGCCTGCCCTCAAGAATTCTTCTTTCGGGTTTTGTTTGTCAATGATGACATTTTGGAGAAATTCTTTGCCTTGTGTCAATGCCGCATGTTTCAAGGCATGCAATCCGCGTGTCACCATCGGTTTCAACACCGGAGCTACCAAACGAAAGGCTGATTTTAACATATCTCCTAAACCGTGTCCTCGCTGTCGAGCGACACCTCGGTACACTGGATACATGACTTACAATTCGGTAGAGAATCGTTTTCGAAAATGGAGTTTCACCGTGACTTTCCCTTTGGAGAATGGAATATTTTGTCCCAGATCTCCTTTTATAGCAATGTTGACAGTGTCAAAATACGACTTACTGACGGGCAAATAGTGAGGATGTACAAATCCACGGTGACCGTGATAGGTGTTTGCACCTTCCTGGTCATTGGCCGTGGTACTATCCACTTTGAAAGGAATGACACGCAGTAAAGGCACGGATGTGTGTCAGACCACGTTGTACTCCACCACATCGGAGTACACAAAGATCAAATTCAGTCCCTCGTTCAGTTCTACCGGGTTTCCAAAAGCCCTGTAAAAATCCAGATTACTTGGAGCTAAAAAAGTTTGCTACCATTTGTGGATGTCCACCTGAAATTTCAAACAAACTACTATTAAACCTGATGAACAATGTGTCCGTATCCTGAAATTTGATCACGAGGCGAAGAGCCACTTTATGTACTCAATCTTCACACTTCTTTTGGCTATGTTCAGGGCTTTGCCAAAAGCTAAGTCGAACCTGTCCTCAATAGTGTCCACCAAATGTTCACCACTAAAATAAAACCCTGAAGGAATTTTCAATGTGTAGATACTGAAGGATGGATTGCTGGCTGGTCTTGTGTCCCCTAAAAACCCAATTTTAATTATTTCTTCTTGCAATTGGGCATTCAGGATTTCCACCTGGAAAGAGTTTTGCTTTTCCGTGATGGTTTTTATTTGTATCGGGTGAATGATTTCTACCAAAGCCACTTCCCAATGGGCTTCCTGATCTAATTGGATGGCCTGAGGTAATTTGGCCGTGTACCAGCACAACGTGTTGTTGGGAAACACCTCTATGGAACTGTCACTGGGTAAGGTTAAGTAAAATTGGTTGTTATTGTTCATAATTCCATAGTTCTGTGGCTCTCAGGGGGGTTACTGGAAGTCATAGGAGTGTATCCGCCCAAAACGGGGTTGTTGTTGTTGTTGGAGTGGTGACTGGCACTGGACGCAAGATTCCCGTTGTTACCGTTCGAGGAGAATTTCAGGGATGGATTGGGAAGCAGGTAACCGATGCAACTGTTCAATAAAATGGTCCACAATTGTTTGTCTCCTTATTGCAAACTCAAATTGGCAATGGCTGCACCGATGACACAATACACTACAAAGATTTGGCAGAAAAAGACGATTTACGTTTTAGGCACACTTTCTCCACACCACACCCACAAGGGTTGTTTCTGTAAATCTTGCAGAGAAGAACTGGGTGAAGGAGTGGTCACTGCAGTGGTAGCGGTAACTGAGTCTGTGTGAAAGGGCATGATGGTCATTTCTTTTTATAGTCGATGACTTGCGAAGCGTCGATCCAAGAATCAAAACTGGGTGGATATCCTTTCCAACGTACTTTGACTTCTTTGACACGTCGTTTGCCCACTTTTCGGGTTCTGCGTTCGAGAATGCTTTCGATGTCGTACACGTCGTCTTATTGTTTGGTGACACGTTGTAACTCGGGCAAGTAAAACGTTCCTTTTAGCACTTCTCCGTTCATGTCTTCCAATTTATAGACGGTAGGATGAGGATAATGCACTCGTCCAGTGACACGAAACAATTCGGTGGTCCAGTTGGGCAAGTAACCTTTGTCGAAATTGCGTTTGGTTTTGGCAATGCACACCCAATCTCCCACAGCCAACACATCACCTTTCTTGGGGACAGCCACCGTCGGGGACGTACCAAACAAGCGAACAGAAACCAGCACTTCGTTGTCGGGAGTCACCTCTTGCGTGGCACGTCCAATGCTTCGATGGTAAGATTGGTTGTACGCTTGCACCAGGTGCGGTAAGATGTCAATGTACTTCAGAGTGTGGTGATGCGTAAAATATTTCCCCATGCATTCTTTCAAAGTGCGTTGAAACGTTCCACGATGCTGGCCTTGGTTTCGGGATTCTCGGTGGTGAAAAAATGAATGTCACGTTTCTTTAATTTTTTCTGGAAAGCGTGGTTCAGAAATTCGGTACCTTTGTCCGTTTGCCATCGAAGAGGGTGACGACCGATTTGTTTCAACACTCGTTGAAGGGCTCGTACTAACTCGCTGCTCGATACGGAAGTCAACAGCACGACCCAGGCAAATTTGAAAAAGACGTCGATGACACAAAACAAATATTTGTAGCCCCGATTGTAGCTGGCTAAATGACATCGGCTAAATCGGCTTGCCATTGATGATCGATGCCTTCTACTTGAATACGACTTCTCGAACACTTGCGTCGAATGGGTTTGTGCAAAGTGTAGGTAGTTTGTTCTCATAACCATCGTTGCACTTGAGGTAAACGGAGACTTTTCAGTCGAGTTTTGTCAGCACGATACAACTTCTAAACTCCTCCGTAACCTGCAGGATGGGATGGGTCGTAATAAATGCTGGCTAACACCTTCTCCATCATATTTTTGTTAATAAGTCACCCACTCTTCGCTGATGCTACTTTGGACGGGGAGAAAGGATGGTTTGGAAACGGATTTACGTTTCCGATGGGCCACGGAGTAGAAGTTGAATGGCTTTGGTCTTCTTTTCTTTTCTCACTTCTGGTATCGCTTCTTTCTTTTTCACTTCCGTCGAAGGAGGAGTGGACATCATCTTTTTAACCCAGGCTTTCATTTGTTCTCGTTGGGGTATGGCGGAAGGGGTCAACAAGGACGCTGCAATATTACTAGAAATGGGAGCTGCTGACGGTGTTTGAAAGACTTCTCGTATCTCTTCTTCCTCATGCTTTCGTGGGGTGGCGTCTCTCATGACCACTGGGGATGGTATTGGTGGTGGTGTGGGGGATGGACTTTTCATCAAGGTCTTGAAATCTTTTAGAGTGGGTGGAGCCATTTCGTCTAAAGCTTTCTGGTGAAAAAGTTGCAGTCGTTGCAAGATTTGACCGTACTTTTGCGATTTTTCTGTTTCGGACAAATCGTGGCGATCCATCAATGACTGCAATTAGTGTTGTAACTGGGACATCTCGCTCAAATTGGGATTGGGAGGCAAATGCAGGGTTCGTTGTTCTTACCAACGATGGTATTCCATCCATCGTTTGTAAGACACTAAAGCTAGTTTTCGTCCTTGCATTCGATGTCAAGGGTCACGTCTGAGATCTAGGGACTTCAGAAGTCCTTTTTATCTTGCTCTGACAAGTCCTCCCAAAATGGTTCCCAAGACTCCTTTCAGCAAAAGTCCTAACAATAGAGGCAAAATTCCTCCGCGTTGGACCAACATCTTCTTCTTTTGACAAATGGGGATTTTCTTTTGAACCATTTGGCGAAGGACGTGACAATGTTTGCCTAAGCATTCTTTCAGGTGTTTCGACAAAAGGATCGTACCTTTCAAGACGTTCAAACAACATTCACACACGGTATCGATGACATCTTTGGAGGCCGTTTGAATGAGTTTTTTTCGCATGGGTGGAGAAGCTTTGGAAAGGACAGACAACATGTCCCCATGTTTGACTAAACGAGGAGGCAGTCCTTTCCTTTTCTTTCATTTGGGTTTAGAAGAGGGATGTGTTCTGGTGAGTGATATCTTTGCTTGTTGGTTCCGGGACATTCACCAAAAATACAATAATGTCGATGACTTAGCACATGCCCTTTTATCTCTTTTTTTGGACTATCGATTCATCAAAAAAGTGACAATGTGTTTTACAAAATCGCCAAGGAATCCTCCCCTTTGGTGACTCCTCTTTTTCTTTGGACGACTGTATCTTTTCTTAGGTTAAAGTCGATGCTTGGCTAAGCGCTTTGTCGGATGACGAGACTGTCCTTGTCTCTTTCCTTTTTGGACAGGAGAATGACGATAGTGACGGTGTGCACTTCTTTGAGGTGACATCATTTGGGAGTTCAGTGACATCTTTTGGGAGTTCAGGAGCAAAAAAACACTGATACCCATGGTTTGTCTCAGGCCTTTATTATACTGGAATGCGTCGCCACTGATTGTCTTTACGTCGAATCAGCTTGAGGACAGGCATTACACGTCGTGCAGGGGTTCGCAACGGACTAAATCGAGCCAGTTCTTGCTTGGACAAATCCAGTAAACTCTATAACATGCCCGATCTCTCTTGGACTTTGATTTTGGGAGCAGTTACTTTGTAACCAGCAGCCAATGCCACTAAAGAGGAGGGTGTCACCACTGGAGGAGAAGTTCTTGGAGACACGGGCTTCCATGGTGTCCTCAACGGAGAAGTAGATGAAACTGAGGCTACCAGAGACGCGGTCACCGTCGTTGCAGGTCGTGGTTTGCGAATGTAAGGTTGCGTCCTGGCCGAAGTGCCACTCTTGCGGGTAGAAGCTGTTTTCTGCGGACTTTTCTTTTTCTGGGGTTGTGACCTGGTCTTGCCACCGTTGCTCTTTTTCTTCTTGGGACTTCGTTTGGCTTTTTTGGGAATGGCTTTTTTCTTGGGGAAAACTTTGGGGGCATTAGGATCCCATCTTATGAGGGAGCGAATGATGACACCTCCTAGAGTACCTCTCCCTCCAGGTTTCAAAATGATTTGTTTTTTGGTTTGAGTGTCGATGCGGGGATCGGCCAGTTGGGTCAAGGCTTCTTTGTTTCTATCAAAAAAGCGTTTGGTTTGATGAGAAATCTGAATGATGCCTTGCAGTAATTGTCGTGCTGTCACCGTAAACCATCATAAGACTTCTCTGAGACTGGCTTCTAAGACACGAGCACTTATTTGTGGATTTTTTCGCGACTGATGCCATGCAAGGCACGAATCAATTTGGCAGGAAGATGAGACTGAAGGGACCTCATGTTGACACTGTATGAGACAGACGAAAAGTGTATGAGGTTTTTATAGATTTTTTAGGGTCAAGTCGAGGACGGAGACGTGTATAGGACAGGCCCTCCGTCTTGGCACCAGTGGTGAAACAAATGGGCACGAAATCGCAAATAATTGGGATAGTGGGTTTCAAATCGACGAGCAAATAGGCGTGTGGAGTTTGAGTGGCATCGTCGTACGCCTGAGTTAGCCAAGGCGTTCCTAACTGTTTGGCTAAGACTTGCACTTGCGATTTATCTCGAGGGCTTTTAAACAAGACCACGTAATAAGCATTGATACTGATGGTACGATGGTCTTTTACCTTGTTGAAACAAATTTTGAGTGACGTAAATGACACTGGCATTACGATGATGCCCCTTGCGCGTGAACCAGTTTAATTTCTTCTTCGTCTTCTCCTAACATGTCGTCGAAAATGACCAGATGGGTTTGACGGGGATAAGACACGATTCCGTCGTCTTCGTTAGGAATGCATTCCACAAACACGACGGAATCACCTTGACTTTCTCGCAAGAGGCTGTGTGCCGATTGCCATTCTTTGTAACACCACACGATTCGTTGAGGTAGACGATCGATCAAATGATGCTTATGTTCGGTCAAACGTTTGACAAATTCGGTTTTGCCTGAACCGCTAGGTCCAGCAATGAGCATGTTAAACGGATGACGAAGATACAAAGCCTCCCAACTGGCACGATCTAAGTGTTCGTCGATGACTTTGAAAGTGGAGGAAGAGGGGGCAGAGACAGCAGAGGTAGCCATAATGTCAGGAATGTCACTTGTGACACAAAGACAAACAAGACAAGAGTTTGTATACTTTTTCAGGACACGTTTATTGATGTTTCAAAAATAAACCACGAAAGACTAAAATACATAAAAGCCCAATAGTTATGTACAAAGATAAAATGCACATTAAAACGATCAAAGTGGAATAGAAACAAGTCTCTGTACAACAAATGTTTGGTCACTAAGATGTCCTAGGGACAGGGTGTAATGTTCTTACATTCTTTACATGAGGTATTGTCACACAAGTGTCCTCCCGAGACGGTCTTTCAGGAATGTCCATGACAGTCCTCTGAACTTCTTTTGTGCTTTTCTGAATGAATTCATTTTGTTCGTTTGGTCTTGGTACTCATAATACACTATCGATATTGGACGTTGTCCCTTTTTATATGCTAACCAATATCCATGTGACCGTACGGTAAAGTCAAGTGGTTGGGAAGACGCACTCGCTTCTGGTACACGATTTGATAGACTTTTTCCAAGGGTCGACTGACGATTTGGTGAGTGGGTAAACGTACAATCTTGTTCGGTTGTTAGGTGGTCACTTTAAAGTTTTCATCCTCTCCAGACTGCAAGGCTTCTTTCAATACCCCAAAGTTGACCACTCGACTGGTACGATAATTGAGAGTCAGTCCTATCACTTTACACTCGGTGTACACTTCTCCTTGTCTGTCCCGGTATTCGTAGCCGTAATTTTTACGGCCGCCACTAGCAAAACTAACATTTTCCCGTCGGGATGTTCGTCTGTCCAGACTCCTAAACGGTCTCCTTCGATGTCAGGTTACGTTGACCCGGGCGATCAATGTAGATGCAATTGTCCGTGTCAAAGTACAGGACACGATCCCCTAACAGTTCTAAAGCCTCGTACAATTTTAAGCGAGCATGGGGTGTCACGTAAGCCGCAATGATGACATTTCCAAATTCGTAGGCTTGTACAAAGTCCAGATCTTCTTCGTAATTGACTAAGATCAAATCCTCACGAACGACGTCCACGTGTTTCATGAATTTGGTTTTGTCGTGAATCATCTGGAAGTAACGGGAAGGTTCTGTCAAATACTCCGTCTTGGGTAAACACGGTCGTTGTGCCATTTTGTCCCACAAGCAATTTAACATCACTTTGGCGAACAATCGCCTGCCTTCGTTTTTCTCGATGTGGTCTAAAGGGATGCCCTCCTGCTCCCAGTATTTCTCTTTGAATGTATTTTCGTCTTCGGGAGTGTGACATCAGGACAGTTCAGTTTCAAAAAGGCATCCACGTAGTCTGCGAAAATGCCTTTCTGAGTTGTGTCACCCTTGTGGTATTGTTGTGTCTTGGGAAAGTGGTAAATTTCGTACACTTCTAATAGTTGGTATCCCATGTCCAGAGCTTTAAAGAATTTCACGTTGACCCACGTTCCCGTCAAGGCGCGTTCTTCCTCGGTGTGCTGACAAGGCTGGTTTTGGTTGCACGTTTCGGCACAAGTACGGCAGAAAGGAAACATCAGTTTGCCTTGGCAATGGTGAGATAACACGGGATGGTATAACTGCGGGTGCCCTGCAGGAAAGTGACAATATTTGCACACGAAAGGATATTGCGAACACACGTCCAAGTATTTGATTTCTTCTCCTTTCTCTTCGTCGGCTTGGTACAGCAAACAGGTGGCATTTGTCCTTCCTCCGTACAAACTGTCCCTCGGGTTCAGGGGGTTCCAAGTCCACGATTTGGTAACAAATGTGGCATTTTTTCTTTCCTGAACATACGTGTGCCTTGACACTGTTGGTACGTATGCCCTGTCCACACGTAGGGCACAATCGCAGCAGTTGACAAGCACATTTCTGCTGTGAACACTGCGTCTTTAGATGTTGTTGGTAACAGGCAGGGTTGACAAAAGTGCGCTGACAAGCTGGACAATGCACTCGTTCATTTCCTTCGTCCAGACATGGTTGAGAGGCCAAACATCCTGAGCATTTCGATCCACAATGTTTGTGTTGCTCTCGATTGTTATAGCCATAGACACATTTCTCAAAGTAATATCTGTATCCCAAGAATCCGGTGACACTGTTAATGGCATCGAAATGTTCATGGTGATGATAAAGGTGAATGTATTTTCCATCTTTAAAATCTTGACCTCGAAACAACAAAGGTCCACGCACTTTCAAGGTGTAGCGTGGAGATAGGACATCTTGCAATTTTTGCATTTCAGGAATGCCAAGGGTGTGTCTTTGGACAGGCCCGCTTCTCCCAGGCTCTTTTCCATTCTGCCGCGTCGTTCTTGTTGGCATAGGTTCGTCCCACCACGATGGCTCGAGCTAAACACATCTGGTCATGAGGGTTATTAATTCGGACTAGGCTTGTTTTGGTGTTACGAAGGTCGTCCACCAATAAGACCTTTGTGCGTCCAGTCCCTTGAGGAGGAGAGACGTGGGTCATAAGTAGAGTCGCTTTTCCATCGGTGATGTGAAATTGGTCGTTGAATTGTTGTACCTGTTGTATCTTGTCCATGACTTTGGAAGGTGTCAATTCTGCGGGGCTGCTAAACTCGATGCAAACAAGGGATTTCAAGCTGTCGTGATGTATGGAAAGTCTCAAGCGATCGTCTTCTTTGGCTTCACATTGTCGCTTCAGTGTGGTTAACAAATAATAACATACCTCGATGATGAACCCTTCTGCTTTCTCCAATGATACGTTGGACTTGAAATCTTTAAACTTCACCCTGTAAGTGTAAGCCGTAGTTCTAAATTTTCTAGAGGAGCGCTTTTCCGTCTCTCGAATGTGATAGTACTTTTCAGGGTTTACTGGTGAACTTTGGCTAGGTGAAGACTCTCTGGGCCTGGATTCTGGTTTACTCATGTCATCTTCAAAATCACTGGCATGAATTTGTGCCAAGACTTCAGCTATTGTACGAGGCGATAGATCACGTTTCTGCCTCTTACTTTCTTCTCCTTTCTTCACGAATGGATACGATCGTTTCATCTTGACTGCAAAAAGTCAAACGACTACTTGTTAAACACCATGGGTCACTTTATATCCATGACAGACCAGCGTATATAAAGGATGCGTGTCTTGCCCTTCCACTATTCATTTCACTCTCAAGCCGAGCAGAAAAATGGAAGAGCCTACCCATATTGAACGTTTGATCAGAGCTTTGCGATGGGTCATCAGAAAATTTTCTTCAGACAAGCCAACGGACTACTCACCCTCCTTTCGAGATAAAAGTCAAGATACTTGCTATATCTGTAAGAAGAAAGGACATTGGTCTTCAGAGTGTCCCGACCGTCAAAAAAGAAAAACAAGGGTTAGAAGAGACAAAAGACAAGATACCCGTTATCATTGTCAAGAAAAAGGACATTGGTCTTCATATTGCCCTAAGAAACAACAGAAGCAAGAAGAAGAAGAACAAGAAGAGAGGGGTAATGGACAGGAAGAAGAAGAGGTACCCTCCCCAAAGGAAGAACCCAGACACATGCAGAAAGAAAAACAGAAGAATAAAAGAAGACATGGAGAAAGTGAGGAAGAAGTGGAGAAAAAAAACTGTGACAGTGAATAAATTTAAAAAACAAAGACAGTGAAGAGAGACAAAGAAGAAGCTTATGAACTTTTTAAAGTGATATATTATGAATTGGAATGTAAAATTTGGACCAGAATAGACCAGGCATAAAACGTGAGTGTCTCTTAGTTTTGATTTTTAGAATAAGAACCTACACTCACGCACTCATACATTCACACATACACACATACCATAGGGGTAAAAAAAAAAGGCTTTCTGAGTTTTAATTGATGTTGTCAATTGAAATACTATCTCTTTTCGAGAGAAATGGGTGTCCCTGAAAAGGCCTTTCGGTCTTTATTGGTTTAAGTCAACTTTAACTGCCTTAAGCCTTTGCCACCGCCAAGGCCTACTTGTGGTTTGCCTCCTATCGATGATGATTGAGTAGAAATCACTGGGGTTGGTACTGCAGGCGTAGTCACAGGGTTGGGTTGTTTAACTCGGGAAGGTCTTATTCTCTTCGTTCGTAATAAAGAAGTCTGATACATTTGCTTCAGACTTCTTAACTCTGCTAAAATTTCTAAAAGGACCGAGACCGTTTGACTTTCACACCCTTGTTTCTTCGCTGCTTCTTCTTCCTGTCGTTTCCTTCTTGCCTCTTCTTCTCGCTGTTGTTGAAGAAGAAAAGCTTGTTCTGCTTCCTTTTGCTGTTGCATAAATTTCTCCAGTTCTTCTTTTTGTCTCTGTTTGAAATGATCAGTGAGTGGTAAAGAAGGAGAAAGTACTGGCAAAGGTACTGGTACCGAAACAAATTCTTGCGAGGTAAGAAAATCCACAAAATCCCAATTAAAAGTAGCCTCTTCTGGAAGTAGGTCTGTGTTCACTTGCGTAGTGGCTGCTATTTCATCGCTTCTCGTCTCCACGACCGGTGCACCCCCATTCATTGCCTTCTGAGTTTCTTCATGATTGAAAACCTTGTCGCTTGGACTGACTGCACACAGACACTAGCGCCTCTATATAGGGGATGTGACGTCACAGACTGCTGTCTTCGGATTGGACGTGGGGTGACTGAATTTTGTAACACGTGTTTGGATTGCTCAAACAACTCAATCCGTTTCGATCCTCCCTTCCCCAATAAATAACCACAGTTCACTGCATTCCTTCACCTGTTCTCGTCACCAACATGTGGACCGACGTAGAATCCTCTAATCTCGTATCGTCAATGCTGTTCCGTACAGACTTACCCATGTATGTCAGATCATCGTGGATCATTGTCAGGAGGACATATACAAGCGTTTGGGAAAGAAGAATTTATGTGGAGAGACAAGGCTGTTTAAAGAGAGTTATGATCTACGGACCAGAAGTCAGACAAAGTTTGAGGAAAAGAAGGAGACCTATACAATACTCTCTATGTTAACGGAAGGATGTTAACATAAACCCAAAGGCGCTTTTCAGGGCCACTGATAGGTCTCGAAAAGAAATTGACTTTTCTTGCTTCAAAAAGTTTTCATGTTGTATCAGTGTTTGTGTATTGTCTGTATTACCTCTCTACTGTAATGTATTTTTCACATTGTCCCTAGACAGACCCAATATCTTTTGTCCCTCTATAGTCCCACCCATGTTGAAGTCCCATTGACCCTAGACAAGCCCAACATGTTAAAGTCCCATTGTCCCCAGACAAGCCCATCCATGTTAAAGTCCCTTTGAGGCTAGACAAGTCCATCCATATTAAAATTCCCCATGTTAAATTCCCATTGTCCCCAGAGTGCAAGGACCATTTTTTTTATGGTAATTCCCATTGTCCCTAGGGTGGCCCCATTCACTACTTATATCTTTGTGGGAATCCGTAATCAGAGTTTGCAGTTAAGTTCAGATATAAATGAGAGGAATTATTTATTTGAATTGTTCATTGCAATTGCTAAGTGTTCATTTACTGTGGATTAATACATTTTTGGGAAATTTTTGAATCCATTCAAAGATATTCTTGATTGGATCAGTGGTATCTCAGGACATTAAGAAATATAGGTACTTCACGACATTCAAGACTATTGGAATTCAATCGGAACAGTCTATATATTTAGACTTACGCAAGAACATTTAGGATTATTTGGAATTTAATTTACAATACAGTAGGAGTCTTTGAATTTTCACTTTGTATGCTATGGAAATAGATTGTTTGTTGATTTTTGTAAACTTAAATTATTGGTTTCACTTCCTTTCTGTTACATAGTTTATGATCTCGAGTCGTAACATATCAAATATTGCTAAACCGTTCAATTTACAAAATTCACAAACTGTGATAGATTATTATATTATGCCCCAAAAATTGTTTTATTTCGATATATATATATATATATATATATATATATATATATATATATATATATATATATATATATATATATATATATATATATATATATATATATATATATATATATATATATATATATATATATATATATCGTTTCGGCGCTGACTCAAAGCACTCGAACACATCCCTGAACCGATAAGCTTTCCCATCGCTCCTTTCTCTTCTGACAAATCCAATTTGAAGCTTCCTCTGTCTGCTTGCCAACCCTGGTAACTAACTTCCTGCGGCTAGTTCCTGTAATCCTACTGACTCCCAGGCACGCAAAAGGTGTGTGACACAAAGTCACGGCATCCTATTTCCACAGGTAGATTCATGGCTTTCCGTCTGTTCTGCTGCCACTCATGAATCAGTGGCTGATACTTGGATAATTTCCTCTCGTGGGCTACCTCCATTCAAGCTTCCCATGGCACTGAGATTATTAACAACATCAGTTTTAGTAGTTCTCGACCATAGAAGAACTTCGGCTGTCCTTTTACATCTAACTGCGTTTCAAAATCCTGCGGTGTTGTCAAGATGCCTCCTGCTTCAATCTTTTGTTTTTCTGTCTCATCGTTTCTCAAAAAGCAGATGAAGTTTGAATCACTTTTCACTTGCTGTTTCTTTCTCCTGGATACATTCGTTCTGGCAGCAATCTCAGCAACCCACGATCGTTTCGCCAATGATCGTCTGTTAGCGCTACATTATAAATGACAGCACGTGCACGTATTTTAAATTTGAAAGTCTCACACAAAGTTTACTCCTTCGGTCATCAGTTAGCCCCCATTTTCTAAGGTTTGTTGGTGTAGTAAGAACATTAAACACTGAGCGTAAGAGTAAGCTTGTTTTCTGGGCATCAGCTCTCTAGATGTCACTCCAAGATAGTTTTCTGGCCTTCGCACCTTACAAATGTAGCCATTCCCACTGCTTCCTAATGCCGACTTCCAGCCCAAACCAATTAGGAGCTCATATGCATACCACAGCGGCGTGTTAGGGCAGTGTGGGCTCAGTGTGAAATGAGGACAGTCGGCTCCCAAAATCTAATTTTAATATCAAATTAAGCATTAACGAGGTCTAACCACAACATATCGCCTTTGTTTTCCTTGGTATCCTGTGTGATCTTAGTTAAGACACTTGTGTGCTCAAGGTAACCAGGGTACTCGTGGAATTCCACCTTTCTGAACTGAAGTATCGATCCACTTTTTCTCAAACATGTATTTCGTCAGACGCCGGGTGCAGGATGGCTAGCAATATCTTCCCTTCCACGTTTAGAACGGATATTGTCCTGAATTGTTTTACTCCTGACGAATTTTCTTCCTTAGGAATAAAGCAGCCCTCTGCAAGCAGCCAACCCTATGTCAACTGACCTCTTCTCCATATGACCTTTGTTAGCTTCTGAAGTCTTCTGTTGAGTCTTGAACAGTATTTTTTTAACCTTGTACGAAACACCATTTTGTTCAGGGGCTGGTGCCGCCCTTGCGTCTTTTTTAATGTTGTTCGTTTCCTGCAGTACTGGTTCTGAACTATTAATTCGGACTGCTGGATATTCTGGCTTTATAAATCTGGGCTGCTCTCCATTGCCAGTCTCTCTATCTGGATCACAGTGGGCTTTTCATAAGTCTACTAATATACCTCCTCGTTCCTACATTCAAATCTTCCCGTTCTTTTGTCTTCTAGCAGCATTTCGACAAAGCCCAATTTGTTGGCAATGAATTATAGCTCAATTCTGCATAAGCTTCCTTTTCTTCTTTTTCATGTTCTCTGCTCTTGTTAGTGTCTTAAGCCTTTCACCTAGGTTATTTCTAAGGTCTCTAAGCCCCTCTTTCTCTTCAGCCTTTCACCTAGGTTATTTCTAAGGTCTCTAAGCCCCTCTTTCTCTTCAGCCTTTCACGTAGGTTATTTCTAAGGTCTCTCTTTCTCTTCTTCCATTGCAATTAGACATCATCTTGTTAGCCTCCACAGCTCTGGTGGTCGAGTGGTTAGAGCGTGCGCCTCGGATGCGGGAGGTCGTGGGTTCGATCACCGGCTGAGTCATACCAAAGACTTACAAAAATGGTACTAAAAGCTGCCTCGCTTGGTGCTCAGCATTAAGACGTTAGTGTTAGGACTGGTCGGCCTGGTGTCAGGATAATGTGACTGGGTGGGACATCATGCTACATGTCTGTGGCATGATGCCCCAGTGCTAGACATTACTATAAACTGCCACACGGCTGACATCGTAGCGATATGACTGAAAAATTGTTAAAGCTACGTTAACAATCCAAATCACACACACATGCTTGTTAGCCTCCACGGCTTTAATGTTATATGTGCAATCTTCTAGAGTCTACGGGGTTCCTATGCAATGTGTTTCTCTTCTTCCTTTCTTTTATACCAAACCAATATTTTCCCATCCTGTATATAATGGTTTCTACCTTTCTAGCAACATTTTCTGCCAATGTTAATTCTTATAGTTGGTCTGCGTCCTCATCAATCGATCTCCATAGCTCTATAATTACACTCTGGCTTAGTCACAGACGTAATGTCCTTGTCGACTCGTAATACTTTGATACAAAGATGAAGCATTAGAACTTCAACCGACAATATTCAGACATGGCCTTAAACTTCTCAAGTTTGACTTGTGGGGATTTGAAGCTTAAAACGGAGTAATTCTTCACTGGTTATGTATTTCATAATAAAAGTAAAAGCTGACATCAGAGCCGGAGGGGTGGGGCTTGCCCCTCCCCCCCCCCCCCAAATAACGTACCCACACACAAATGTAGTCACTTGTCTCTTGAAATTTGAACATCGTTTTTGTCTTGCGCAAGTTTGGAGAAAAACAACCACGCATCCCCAACACTTGACCGCATTCGGCCCTGCACACTATTCCCAGTTTTAACAAACTTTTGGTATTATTTGCACAACTGTTATCAAATATTTTACTTAAATGATAATAGATAAACAGGTGTTATTTATTTTATCCTGATTTGAGAAAGGAGTGTGTTACTATTTCGTTACTTCTGTAATGGAAATTCTACTCAGGGCGTGTAATGGACGCGTGCGGCTTGACTTCTTCAATTATACAATAAATCCGGGTTTGATAGGGATACTTGCCTCATTTAACATTAACTCCTTAATGTGTTTTCTTTAAGGTAAACAATGTCATTGCATATATGACATCACCAGATGAGTTTTGAACATTTTCGACTTTGCTCCAAATGTTTGCATGTTTTATGCTTTTTCATTTCAACATTCTCCTGATTATTTTTGGTTTTCATATCGAATTTACGATCATGGGATAATGGGATAACTTTCACCCCACTAAAGGGGATTAATCGGAAGGCCAAATAAGCTTCAATGGGCAAAGTAGCAGGGTTTTATTTGGTCGGGAAACGACAGTTTGAAGTTCAACTATGTCCTTGACTGTGTTGGTTCTTTATGGTAAAACTCTTGTTATTATTGAATTGCAGTTAGATTCCCGATGAAACAATTCATCATGTCCTAGTGGAAACATTTTTGGAAGCATTTTTGGAAGACACGCTTTTTAGAGCCGAAATTGTGGGGTATTAATTGGAGCCATAAGAAAAGAAATTCGTTATTTTACCTTGCAAATTTATATTGCAGAGTTCAAAGGCCATTGCACTTAAAATTGTCATAAAAAAGAGAATACACTCCCTCCCCTTGATATGAGTGCATAAATGACACAGCAGGGGAAGATGTACATACTGTGAGAATAATATATAGTCAACTGATATGGTAATGTTAAGAATATCTATCATTTCCGTAAATTTTATTTATGGCTGTAAATTGTAGTAATTATCTATAGTTGAAATTTCTAACGTGCATCAGTTCTGTTTTAAGGTAATAGAAATGTAACATTGCATATGATCAATAAATAGATGCTACTAAACACGACTACTTCTTCCCCCTTCTCTCTCTCTCTCTCTCTCTCTCTCTCTCTCTCTCTCTCTCTCTCAGCTTCTAAATCCTTGTTCAAATCTGACATGGATTATCCTAGAATTATATCTTGATGAGCAGTACTTGCAACGTTCTTAATGATATAGCCTTGTTGGAGAGAGGTTTCAAACAGCTCTATCAACTTGTTCATCGCCGTGTCTTTCTTTCTCAAGAAAGTGTCACCAAAAATAACAACAAACAGGAATTGTCTCTTTTCAATTTGTTGTATTTGTTTTTATTATCACACGTTGTGACAACAAAATCCGTTATTTTAACTTGAAATGCCGTTCCATACACACTCTTCTACAATTATGAATATTGTATTCGTTCAAGAATGACGTTACATAACACCACACCCAGTCTAAGTTAAGGGAGGTAATGCTGTTGGAAAATCACAAGGCAATCTTACTATTTACTACTTTCAGCGCGAAAATTCTGTTTATCGGATCAGTATTTTTAATCTGCACACTTTTGCAATAAGCAATACATCTTTGCTTATCAAATATTTTATCTATATTGACAAAACTGAAAACCTGACGAATGTCGTCTTTTCTTCTATCAATTACTACTCAAAGCATTATGTCCACACATTTATGCACCTATCTGTCTACCTACATTCGTCTATATGTTCATTATTCACTGACCTCCTAGTCGGTCGGCTGGTTTATAATTCTAGCGCTTACGGAATAAGGTTTATAGTTAGTCGGTTGGTTTATAATTCTAGCGCTTCGAGGATAATGTTGAGAGTCAATATATTTGTTTATTATTCTTAACACGTCTAGGATAAGGTTTATAGCGAGCAAAGTCTGAGCGGGCTAAGTTAAGAGCTCTTTGAATAACGCGTGTAAAACAAACTATACTTTTAAGATCTCTACGTCTTGAAGTTGCATGGTGAGGTACCAAAAGTGTTTGTAGAATGTGTATTTTACAAATAAATATTGATGTAAAGGTCTTTGTTAATTTAACAGGCTTCGTATACTTAATAGTTTTTTATGGCGTTGCATTCGGAAAGCTTAAAGTCCTAGTTCCTGATGTTACTCTCATACGGTTGACGCCAGAGTCAATTGCTTTTTGACAATTAAGAATGTTTACGACTCCAGCCAAGGATGGCGTTATCCTGGCCATTTTCATCAAGCAAATATCAACGAAAATACGTGACATGATGAGATCGACAGCTTTAAATTTTAGCTTAATGTTAAGCAAGGCTCGATGAATACATGTGACATGAGGAGATGGATGGCTTTAAATTTTATCTTAACGTTATTTCTTTCGTATGCGTAACCTTATTCATTTAGTCTGTTAGATGATACTTTTACTCATAAACCTGTCGCTTGACAAATAATAACATTTTTGACATTGGTATGGGTTAGACAATGACATTGGTATGGATAGACAATGACATTGGTATGGGTAGACAATGACATTGGTATGGGTAGACAATGACATTGGTATGGGTTAGACAATGACATTGGTATAGATAGACAATGACATTGGTACGGGTAGACAATGACATTGGTATGGATAGACAATGACATTGGTATGGCTAGACAATGATATTGGTATGGGTAGACAATGACATTGGTATGGGTTCGACAATGACATTGGTATGGCTAGACAATTACATTGGTATGGGTTCGACAATGACATTGGTATGGGTCAGACAAATGACATTGGTATGGGTCAGACAAATGACATTGGTATGGGTTCGACAATGACATTGGTATGGGTTAGACAACTACATTGGTATGGGTTAGAATAAACAATGGCATTGGTACGGGTTAGAGTAGACAATGACACTGGTATGGGTCAGACAAATGACACTGGTATGGCTAGACAATGACATTGGTATCGGTTAGACAATTACATTGGTATGGGTTAGAATAGACAATGACATTGGTACGGATTAGAGTGGACAATGACATTGGTATGGCTAGAAAATGACATTCGTATGGGTTGGAGAATGATAATGATGTGGGTTAGAGTCGACAATGGCATATGTATGGGTTAGACAATGACATTGGTATGGCTAGACAACGACATTGGTATGGGTTAGAAAATTACATTGGCATTGGGTAGACATTGCTATTGGGTAGACAATACCATTAGTATGGGTTAGACAATTCAATTGGTATGGCTTCACACTAACATTGATATGGGTCAGACAATTCAATTGGCATGGCTAGACAATGAAATTGGTATGGGTTAGAATAGACAATGACATTCGTACGGGTTAGAGTAGACAATGACAGCATTCATCCCAAACAGCATCACTTTATATTGATAAAGTCCATCTGGAGTCACGAATGTCGAAATTTCATTTCCTGGTTCTCCAATTGCAATTGCATCTTTTTCTCTCTCTCCTCTTTATCCAACAGCATTTGTTTTTCGTCTTTTTATAACTGCGTTTGTTCTTTCTGTAACTGCATTTGTCTCTCTCTCCTCTTTCCCCGCTTGTAATTGCATTTGTTCTTTCCGTAACTGCATTTGTATCTGTTTTTCCTCTTTTCTTTTCTAAAGTTCAAACCTTCTTAACTCTAATTCCATCTTGTATTTTAACTGTAATTCTTTTACCTTGATATGGAGTCTGATACAGACTTACAGATCGAAACCAAAGCACTTTTATCCAAAACTATCCTATCCACCAAATGCTGGACCAACATATCTTTGTTTTCTTGCTTCGTTAAAGACGCTTTTGCCTCAGAATGATCTTATTTTCTGTCAAGCTGAATCAGTTCAACTTTTTTCAAGGAATCTAACTGTTCCTGGGTAGGATTTGAAAGAATGATCTCCACTTTTGATGACATTGTAAAAAGAAGTATTTTGATTTCACTAAAGATTTCTAAAATGTTAAATAATACTTGGAGCTTAATACAATCTGAAACAAGGAGAATTTCAATTCCAAAAACAAAGTTTTCCGAAATATTTTAGCGGAAATTCGTATCACTAGCAGGAGCACCCCAATTTTCTGTTATGACCTTAAGCTCTTAAAATAAGTAACAGAAAAGAGTGGCGCCAACAAGCTTTGTAAAAATTTAACACATAATGTATTTTCCTTTACTACAAAGTAAAAAAGTAAGAAAAAGAACTAACGGTATTGCGAATTAAATCAAAATTGTAATCCAAGAATTAAAAAGTCCTGCCAATAAAAAGTTCTATGTCAGTCTCAGTTCAAATCCCGACGAAGTTCCAAGATGGAAGCAGATGACGTATGCTATAGTCAGCGTTGTTATGATGTGTCAATAGTCTCTTGTTCAATCACAGAAAATATTACTCCAGTTTTTCGATTCCGTATAAATTCTGGTAAATGTCTTTGTCCAAGAATTAATTTAGAACACTTTTGTGTTTCCAGAAATAATAATAACCTGAATTCAATAATTTGAAGAAAATAAAAAGTCAGCCCCAAACTCGACACAACATAAAACAAATTGAAGTCTCAAGTGTTCAGGCACCACTGATAGAATTCTTATCATAACATCAGTTGTAAGACTAACTAAAACGCAAAACAAATTCCTGGATGGGGGTCAAGAGTTCATCCTCACGTCACGTAGTCCAGGTATGATCATGACTCAACTACATGATTCTTACTCTGAGAAAGAATAAAAATATAAATGAAGAAAGTTGTTTACCAAAACTGTTACTGAATTTAAGGTCAGCAACTAGATACAATGTTTCTATTATGAGGTATTTACATCGATGAAATAAATAAAAACAATCAATCAAGTCAAAGCGAACTTAACTTAATTCTGAAAAAGCAAGTCCACTATACAATATTATTATATGCTCATTTTTCCCCCGTTAACTTTACATTGTCAGAATCGTTCAGTATTACCCGATACTGAACTCGCGCGACAATATACACATAGCATTCACGTGCATAAAGGAACTACTTTCTATTGTAAACAAAACATGGACGCAGACGCCAGCACTTTTGATTTGTACACAAATCATGTACACTCGCGTAAGAGGCTCTTTACGTTGTGGTTGTTTAAATTTGTTTCTGAATTAACTAAAACAGATGTTTCGTGGACTGCCACATACCAGCTGATTTGGCACATTCCGCGTTCATACAATGTTACGGATTTAGCTAGCTACAGTAAATAACAGACGCAAGATGAGGTCCTTACAAATAACATACAAGTGACAAGTCATATACTCTCTTCTTTAGCTGGTGATAAGAATGGCAAAATGAAATATACTTACAGTTTTAGATCCTGAATTTCCTCAAAATGTATTTTCTTAATTCTGCAAATCCGAATTACATGAGCCATGTCATAGGTTTTCAATCTGGATTTCACATTTCGAATTGTGCTGTAATTTCGATGATAAGTGCAATTGCATCCTCCTTACTGCACTCAAAATGAAATATGCATTATATTCCATAGCGTCTTTTTGATAATTGCAATTGAAATACTTCATATTTTTCCCGCATTATGATTTCAAACATTCAATGACAGAAACAGAAACACATTTGCAGATGTCAACACGCTTCTCCCTAGCTTATTAAATCTCATGTATTTCATGGTGGAATCGTCCATAATCACGAAATGTCCTAGAATCGAGAAAAATACCAAAATATATTCATTCCAGATCAAATGGAAAAGTTGTTGCAATGCACATACATTCACAATATAACTCTAAATTACAATTTTAACTAGACACGCCATTTTCTTTCGAAAGTTATGTCGAGCGCGCGACTAAGTTCAAATTTATCTGGGCGGAGTTATGTGCGCAGTAATAATGTTGATTTGTGTAATGATGAATATGCTTGTGTATTTAGTTTGGAATGCGGCATACATTCATTTACGTTGTTTCTTGTCGTGTATTGTGTTTATATAATTAAACCTTAGGTAGAATAAAAAATGAGCATATAATAAAAAGGTTACTGCATTTGTATGGGAAAATATAAACTCGTTTTGTCGGAAGGATATACTGCTCTCCCAAGGTCGTGCAGTATTCCATCTCAAAACTCGTTCATATTTTCCCATGCAAATGCAGTAACCTATAATTACATTACAATAACATGTAATAGACTAAATAATATTTTAAAACTAACAGAAAAACAATTAATTTAAATATGCATAACAGTACAAAAAGACACTGGTATGGGTTATAGCAGACAATGACATTGTATGGGTTATAGTAGACAGTGACATTGTATTGGTTATATTAGACAATGAAATTGGTGTGGGCTAGACATTGACATTGGTATGGGTTAGAGTAGACAATGACATTGGTATATGATAGAGTGTGACATTCGTATGGGTTAGAATATGCCATTGGCGTGGGTTAGACAATGATATTCATATGGGTTAGACAAGGACACTGGCTTGACCTAGACGATGCTATTAGCATGGGTTAGACAGTGATATTGGTATGGGTTAGATAATGACAATGGTATGGGTTAGACAATCACATTGGTATGGACTAAACACTGAAGTTGGTATTTGTAAGACAATGACATTGTATGGGCTAAAGGATGGCATTAGTATGGGATAGACAATGTCGAACAGATAATAACAGAATAAGATGACCTGTCGTAATAACCTAACATAACGATAAATAATTAGCTTAACAACATCCGCCAATTATACCTTTATAAAGACCATTTGTTTTGACAAATTCTGCCACATGTTTTAGAACGAACACATTTCTGCATCTCAACAAACATTTGGTTCCAACGTCACACGCCACTAGAGTGACTTCAGACACTAGGACTAGAAGACGGTGCTAACTGTATGATGGTCTACACCACTGTCAAATATTAGCCACTAAAAAGAAGAAGTTAAGTTCCCATTATTAAAAAGCAAGAATCTGCAAGGCATGATTCGGAGCACCTCACATTCATTGCATATGTAGAAGTATTAAATAGTTGCCTGACAAATAGGTAAAGACGTTAGGAAGTGTGTAAATCCAGGGAAACAATGTGTATATAACCTAACAGCAGAATAGAGAATGAAGATACATTACGGAATGAACAGGACAATACATACCGTGTCGCGTTATATATATATATATATATATATATATATATATATATATATATATATATATATATATATATATATATATATATATATATATATATATATATATATATATAATTTTGAGAATATCTTCTTTAAAATTCTCTATGGACTGTCACTAAGATATTGTGTTTATATGATATGAAATTATACTAAGTTAAAAGCATTCCATCATTTTGTGGTATCTATCAGAGGTCAAACACAGCACTTAAAAACATAAGAGAATGAGTGCCTTTCTATAAAATAAAAGCTTGCGTAATGGATGGATGCATATTTTAACACGGATGAAGATCATAAATTTCCGGGTAAGTGAGGCATGAGTCTCCATAGTCCCTTGAATTTTCCGCTTGTCTGAGAGATATTCAATATGACCTGCTTGCTCATTATAATCATTGAGAGCTGAATTGTTGATAGTAGTCGTTGAAAGCTGTGAGGCAAGTAGCGATAGACACAATAACAGGCGTCCCTTATGTTGTGATGAACTGACAGCATTGTTGGGTTCTGATCATAATGATAGTTCTTGAGCTTATATGACATGATTGATGCTCGGGAGGCACAAAGTCACAAATTTAGATCAATCGGTAATGAATTCATGATATACGGATCACTAAGGGCAGGATATCAGGGAAAACTGTGGTGACTGATGGAACAGATGAAAATGATATTCAGCGCAGAATCTGGAATTTGTGTCCGCTGGTGGTAAGTTGCAAAAATGTTAACATCTATTGCTTCGACAAAGAATAAAGAAATTGTATATATATATATATATATATATATATATATATATATATATATATATATATATATATATCTGAAAATAATTCATGCATTCACACTCACTTAAAGTGAAAATTCGAAAGGAAAATGTAAAAGCGCAAAGTAGATGAGTAGAGGAACAAGGCTTGGTGAATAATTCGCGTGATGTCTCAAGTCGTTACCCTATCGTAGTACCTATTCAAAAACATGTCTTACAAAGTTACATCTTCAGGAGAGAAAATATAAAAAAAAGTTTCATCTTGATTGTAACTTAAACGACGACACAAAACAAACACATACAATTTTTCATTTATACGAACTCAAGTCGTAAATACATTTTTCCAACCGAATCCTATTGACTGCCTTATGAAATATTGTGGGTTATTCTCTACTACTGGGTCAATCCTACGGATCATACCTCGAATGCATGTCGATAGCTGTCATTTGGATCTCTTCCGCTATTTACGAAACAATTTTGACCGAGAAGTTACAGATGATCGGACTATTTCTTCTTAAATTTTCTTAACATCACACTCAACCATAGAGTTAATCAAACTGTATAAATAGCCATTATGGCCTGAACAAATTGGATTTCTTTTTCTAGCTGCGAAATTTCCGGCGAGAAAAAAGTATGATATTTCTGTAAACTACTGGAAGACATACATCCACATAAATAGCCGAGGTTGTTCCAAATGATTGTAGGTAGGTCATGTTGAATGTGAGTACAGCTCATTTGATAAAATAAAATATATTGTATTTTAAAGAAATAGAAACAATGTAGGAAATTATAGGTTCTGTTTAACAATGGTAAATTTCATCCCTAAAAACGGTACAATTTAACGAAATACGCATATACAATTATTTAACTTGAAACTTTTTTTGACAAATAGATTGGACACTTTTTGTTGTCGGTACAGTGATTCCAACAGGTTCAATACAAACATAATCCTCTACTGTGTGTAATAGAGTCGGCGCAAAAGAATATAAGACAAACTTGATGAAATCCAAGGAAAAAAACAGAAATGATTTGTATGTGGATGAAATGTCTTGTTTTTCTCGTCAACCTTTTCATACATTCTTCCTAAATACTAAAAGGTGTAAATTTTTACTTTTCGTTCTGCTTCGTATAATAGAAGTTTACTGTACATTCCAACTTTGCATTACAATTGGTACTGACATTTATAGATGGCTGCTAAATTGATGTTTATCAATTCCAAGCATTTTTGGTACTGGATAGAACAATTATTGAATGTTTTCTGCAAGATATATATCTTTTCTTGAAAGGATTCATATTTAGGACACGTTGCATATTGTCTCTGACATTACATAATAGAAATACTGGCTCAAGAGAGCAGCTAACTGAAAAAGAAAGAAAAAATGTTTTCAAGCAATAATGTCGGCTGAGATCTAAAACGTAATTCCCCCGAATAGATAACTAAATATGGATGAGAGTCTGAATGAACATATTACAATGTTATATCACATGTCACCCTGGGAAATCTGCATTGAAATTTCAAATCATCGTATAATTACAAACGATGCACAAATCAATTTAGGAGTATCTTGGTAATTATTACAGCAAATATACTCGAAAGCTAAGTAATTTGAAAAGGGAAATAATATTCTTTGGAAAGGAATATAATACATAATAAAAGCTACATTAAAGTATATTCGGCCGCCGCAGGAATTTAATTTGTGGAAGAAGTATATTTATGCAAGCTATTTTACATTAGGGCGTTTAATGCTTCTGGTGAGGTTTTAAGCACTTAAAAGACATATGGACAAACAATCTTTTTTTCTCCTCGAGAGAACGATAACAGGTGATACAGAGACTACTTTTGCATCAAAGATTAGCAATTATTTCAGTCAGCGTTTGATATATTGACATGTACAATAAATGTTACATTTATGTAACACTGATTATAGGTAACAAAGGAGATAAGGAAATTCACTCTTGCATTTAAGCCTTTGTTTCTGAATCAGGAAAACTATTGTTAGTCGACTTGCGATGTTCATTTGTTGGTGTTTGAGTCAACTAGATAAATACTTTGAGGGCTGTGTAAGTTCATATCATTCTTCAGGAATTCTTGAATGTCAGCAGTAAGCCTTATTGGCAAAAGTTAATTACATGAGGCGGATTGTGATATCAAAACAGAGATGCCTGTGGGATATTACCCGCATTTTCTCTTCAGCCAAAATGTATTTTGTACAGGAATGGGATGATGTATGTTCTACTGACTAGAAGCAACTGCTAGTCATCTTCTTGGACGGAAAATGCAATCAAGTCTGAACATGCCGAAATTACTATTTCCACTTACATACTGTTCAACTTTCAAGCGTCTTTTTTCAGAGAAAAATCTGCCAGCGTTCTGCATTGTACTAAAAATTAATATTTCATGTGCTTAAAATTGTTATGTCAACGACAATGAGCAAACCCATGTGTGCGTGCGTGCGTGCGTGTGTGTGTGTGTGTGTGAGAGAGAGAGAGAGAGAGAGAGAGAGATGGATTTGGATTTTTAACGTGGCTTGAAAAAATTTCTAGTTAGATTGCTACGATGTCTGCGGTGTGGCACTTTATACTGGGACGTCATGCCTCAGACATGTAGCATCATGTCCAACCCAGTCACTGCATGGGATGAATGCGAATTTTGGTAAGCATTTGGTACCACTAGAACTTCAGTTTGATGTGATACATCCAACTGTATAAGGTAAACAAGTTATTTTTGATGCCCTTGTTAACAAAACACAGCCAGTTTTCCTCCCAAAATTTTGCTGCCTGGTGCAAACTTTTGATGATTATAAAGCATGTGACGTTTGGAGATGACAGCATGTTTATTTTCATTCCATTTATTGTTTGTTTTGGGTGTTTTGTGTATGTTGTTAGGTGCTGTATAGTGGTACTGTTTTTCGTATTGAAGAATAAAGGGAGCATTTTCGATGGAACATCGACATGAAGTTAAATGAAGCTCATGAAAATGATCTACTGATTTAATTAAACTTACGAAAACAGTTATCGCGATGAGGATATTTCGTGTACAAAGAGAAATTAATTTGACAGGAGACACATAGTCAAAATTAAATTCTATAAATCAATGAAGGCTGTGTTGTTATTTGGAAATAAAACTCCTGCAACATGCTATCCATTTAACGTTGCAGAATCCGGTGTGACATAGCAATATCAGTGTTTTTATGTAGAAAAATAGACATTGCGATTGGCTAAATGAGATGAAGTATTTATATCTAGTTATTGTCTCAAATGAAATGAAACAAAACTGTTTAGGAAATCAGTTAACATCGACATTATTACCAATTCTACAGCATTCTCATCTCTTGTATTACTTCGCATCAGGAACTGTTTTATTTAATATACGACAGAAGAAAGAGTACATACTGTTTCAGCAAATTTATAATATTCAGCATTGGTGAATGCGAAATACAACCAAAATTGCTTTAGAACGAACAAAAAGCATAATGGAGACTGCGCCTGTCTTAATTACCCATAAAAGTAAAACGTTCTGTTTTTGTCTTTTTTTCCAAAGCAATGTTTAATAAAACAATTTTTATTTTAAAAAGTCGAGAAAGGTAGTTTTGGCTTAACTCTGGAAAATGTGAAAACAAAGCTATTAACACTGCTAAAAATAATGATTGCAAATAACTGAGCGCTGTAGTATAATACATGATATTGAACATAAATATTGGCTGAAAAGGTTTCGAAGATCAATATTTATCACAAGGTCAATATTTATCTCAAGGTCAATGTTTATCACAAGGTCAATGTTTATCACAAAGATATCAATGCGAAATGCCAACCATTGGAGTGATATGCCTTTTCTGACCCAACTAAAATGCTTTGATAGAAGCATATCAGTTCTGTTAAGTGTGATAATTCTTCTTTCATAAGATGTTTGAAAGCACGATTAACTCATTTAATGATTCGGTGCTGTATTGTGTATTTTTACCCGTAGGAATGCATGTAAATAATTCAGGTTTCCTATTTGTTTTTGTAACATAGTAAGACGCCACTGGTTTTTATTCTACACTTAAACCATTCTTTCAATGATCTGTTATGTCCTAATTGTGAGTCATTTTATATACAGTAATACCTCGTGCATTCGCGTTTCTGGATTCGCGAATTTACGGATTCGCGAAATTTTCATTGGTACCCTCTACGTCCATGTTTTCTTTATTTTATTGAATTGTACCTTCGTTATATGACTTCTGTGACATATGAAGTTTACCTTGTTTACCTTCCTGACAATGGCAAAGAAAAAGTCAGTCATTAAGTTTACAGTCCCATTCGTTACTTGGTTTTACCTTACTGTGAGTGCATAAGAAAACGGCAGCCAGTGAATTAGTATAGGGGTAATATTAGTAGACATGTACCGTACTGTAAATGCGCTTATGTGGCAAATACCCATTAGGCGATACTGTACTCTATTTTTACGTCAACCATTTATTTCTCTTTTTAAGGGTAATGTATTAAGCTAACTTTTAAATGAAATTAAAATGCTTTGGGAGCATGATTTGGGTCATATTTAGGGTTTAAACCCTAGAAATAAGCATTTATTAGCATTTTTAGTGACTCGTACCAAACATTCGCGATTCCTCCTGATCCGCGACTGGTTCTGGAACCTAACCTCGCGAATGTTCGAGGTGATACTGTATCATACCAGAATTGTTTAATAATAATCCGGTCTCTATTTAGGCCGTAAAATAATTGCTCCATCCAAAATGTGTAGCATGGTAAACAACGGAGACAATGTTGACTAGTATTCCTTTCTTTCCTTCCATACATCGTCATGAAGGAAGCAGGTGTATTTTTTATATTAAAAAAATACTTTATACCCCCTTTTCATTATAGCAAAACTTATAAATCTGAATTGCAATTATATGGCTTTTGGACTGTATTTAATGCAGTCTGGCTATACAAGTCGTTTTAAATGCGCTAAAGAACTTACGTGTTGAATTTCCCAAACAAAAACAGATAGTCCACTTGAGAGAGTCCACTTGAGACACCATCCTATATACTCTTATCAGTTACATGTTTCGGTTCTGTTAGTCTTTCTGCGCAGTAGGAAAAGAAACTATTCTGCGCAGTAGAAAAAATTTAAGTTTTAAGAATACTATTACATCTAGAGTTATTAAACAGCTTTTAAAAAAATCTAAATGTAACATCCACAAGCATTTTTGTACGCATATTATTTTTCGTGGTGTAATACAGAAAAAGAATGACTACAAGTCTTTTAAGAAAACAATAATAGGCAGTATAAAAATAAATACATCTTTCTTCTAGATACGTTTAAAGTGGTGCATATCATGCATGGTCAGACTTGGTAAGAACTTTAGTTACGAGACTCTTAATCAATTCACCCTTAAGCATATTTTTCATTCGAATTCGATGATCTAATAGTATTCTCTACCACATTCGGATTGCTATTATTATTATTATTATTATTATTAATACTGAGCAAGTGTTTACAAGAGCTGTAGTAAGCATGCGATTCCTGGTTGCAATGATAGATATATTCTGATTTGTGTTGGATTTGTGTTTTGACTGAATGAATTAGTTTTGTGACTGGCTTGCTTGCAAACAGCCGTAAACAATAAGGTGTACTTTCGATAATTACTTTTAACATGTCTTACAACTGTAAAATTCTTCTTGATTTCTTTCTCTGTATCCCTTTAGTTGCTTTAATAATATTATCACTGATATCTTATGATTGATAATCCAAATAAATAACCGTAGATGTCACTGACAGTTTTCTTATACCTCAACGCTGCTGTCCACAAATGGAAAATGATAGATCACAAAAATGCCTGGTACGGATAATTTGTTCTCACTCATTTGGCAAAGAAATCTGATTTGCTTACCATACTTTTCTAATCTCATTATGGCTGTCTCAGCCTAGTTGTCTCACACCACAGGCTTGGGACTACTTGTGAAGGGAAGAAACCCTTGTTGCTTTCTGCTGTGCCTGACGCCGGTTTTTATTTATTTTTATTTAATTTTAAAATCAAACAGCGACAACAACAAAAGACTTATAACAGCAACAAAAACACTTTACTCATAAGGCAACCTAAGTTCTCTCCAACTTTGATAACAAATCGTGTAAATCATTGTGAGAGATAGAGACAGACATACACATGAAATATAGCTATTTGTCGAGTTTCTGAATGACAATGTATCAAATAACCCCAAACTGATAAGGCCATCAGTACTGGTCACATGAATAATCTGTTTGACTCTTAGCTCTTGCTTCCTAACGTGCCATCAGCTATACTATACACGTTATGGTTTAACAATATGTTGCACTTTGAAGTACGGGGATGGGGTGATGAAGATTGAAAAATCAACTGGGGAGATATCTCTTTAAAAATCTTTGTGAACAAAATATAGAATAGTTCGAGCTTAACGCGACCCAGACGAAAACAAAGATAGGGAAAGACGTAAAAAACATAAGCACTGAAAAACCAGGAATGTACCTAACCTCACATTTCCAGATAGGAGTCCTGTATCTACAAATGTTATAAGAACAAACGTCCCAGTTTACTGGCTATCCATTTTGTATTGCCCATGTAACCCACGTCGATGCGCGTGCGCCTGATAAGCAATGGATTTTTACGAGCACCAGTTGTGGCAAGAAAGCTAAGTACCTTAATGAAAAATATGGCTGTGAAAAGATATTTACTCAATTTAACTTTCAAAACATTAACACAAATCCAGCGTGAGAAAATAAGTATGCCAAAATCTAACAGAAAACTGTTCCAAACACAGTGGCTGTACAAATTTGTCATATTTCCAGAACAGACAATATAAATTTTAAAGAAAATCATGAAGTTAAAACCTCGCATTTTTTTCAGATGTGTGTTGTGTTTGATTGGTCGTTAATACATCATGGTAATTTTACAACCAATATCCATTACAACACCATTATGTCGCATATGTTTTAACTCTTCGAAAGAATAGCGATGATAGTATAATTATACATATATAATTATATAGGATAGAGAATTTTTAATTCGTGCTCTACAGAGATTTGAATCCAGCTCCGCGGATTAACGGCGCACCCATCGCCTTACTCGCCTTGCCCGCACGCACCAGTCCATTTACCATCTCGATTAAGCTCACATCACCAAAAAATGATGCACAAAGTCAGTGGTATATGCACTCGTGTGTAGCAGACCTAGTAAATAATTCTCATCTATCATCACATTCATTTCGGATTCCTTACACAGAAATCAAAGTATATAGAATTAATTATAGAGAATTACATATATACACCGAACAGAATGGAAAGTGCTATCCCTGGATTGTACAAGAGAATGTTTGATACTACTAAGCAAAATTAATATTTAATACAAATAATAGCTTACAGGTAAGAGAATTTTTAGTTCGTATTCTACGGAGATTTGAACCCAGGACCACGAGTAAACGGCACCCATGATGACACACTTTTATGTTCATCCACCGTGGTTCAATATCAAAACTACTTCTGTTCTCAAATTATCATTTATTTCCAACGAAATTGTATTTCGTTCCAATTCCAGTAAGCATCTCACCACACTTTTCTCCATTATTTTTTTTTTTTTTTTTTTTTTTTTTGTATATGCAAATGCTCATTAGGGAAATAAACTGCAGTGTACACTGTTCTGGTCAACTGAACTTTAAACTATCTCTTTCGGGATGTTTCTTCTCCTAGATAACTATGCCAACATGTACCCACACCAGTAATAAAATAGTTCAGCCTCTCTTATTGTTAAAAAGCTACTATGTCAATATAAAGAACAAATACGGTAAATCAGCGATTACATTTATCGTTCCACATTAGGAGATTGTTCTGTCAAAACCTACTAGATTACGTATTCTGAGACTCTTTAACAGCTCATGTCCTGCAAACACGCTTACACGATTTTAGACAGAGACATAAAAGCATATTTTCCATCTGGTGTAATAAAATTAAAATCTATTGATTGGCTCTAAGTGTCACAGGCCAGTAATTAGATTAGATTAGATTCATACATTTTCTTTGTGTCGTTCTTTTAAGGTAGCAATTTGATCTGAATTCAGAACGTAATTGCTACTGCTGGGCACCATCAAAGTAAATTAATGATCAGCTATAATGATGTTGTTGAATTAGCCAAGGCCAATCCTCCTATCACAAGTGAAGTTTCAGGGCATACATTCACCGAGCGCAATATAACCATTTATTTTGTCCCCAATTGATTATTTCAGTTATAGTTAGGTAATTAGCATGTAACTAAAATGATTCGACGAAAAGGCCGAACTTGTAAAGAACGGGTCCAAGCAACATGGCTGAAGAATGAATTGGAGACAAGCTACGTGCAAGAAACCGATATTTTAATTAAATGTAAAATACATAGCAACTAAGTATTTACCAAGCTTTTGGCATTTAGCACGTGTGCAAAGAATTTTTCTAGATTTCGTTCACGGATTACGAAGGTGAAGTTGTAGCACAGTCTACCAGCGCGAATGTTTAAGATTAATCGGCCATAATTTTAAAACTGTTCCGTGGGTTTTAATTAAACTTACGTATCTCCATCCTTTTGTAGACTTTTCTAAGAGTTTTATAACCAAAAGAGTTCGTTTACCATATATACTATCACTGTATGAGGAACTGCGGGAAGAACATATTTACATTGATACTGAGATGTTATTGTTGATGCTTTATCGGTCAAGATTTACAGATGGTTTATTCAATGCTGCATGGTAACTTCCAAAGCTATATGTTTGATTTTGGCGACGTTTAGAACGAAATCATATTGATCTGGTAAGAACTCGACACAATCACAAACGACGAAATTGTTTTCGTATGTTTGTTCTACGATAACCACTACATCGTGGAAATCATTAAATATTCGTGATTTGGGTCATTTTTTAATACACAAATTCATTTAATCAAAAGGTATAAAGTAATGATCTTCTTCTGAAGCAGTAAAAATTTGTCGCAATATATTTTATGACAACAATTAGTTGTAGTTTTATTGTGATAATGTTTCTTACAGTCATTTTCTGTCTGTAGTCACCGCTCCGGTGGCCTAGTGGCTAGAGTGTCTGACTCGGATGCGGGAGGTCGTGGGTTCGATCCCCGGCCGAGTCATCCCAAAGACTTACACAAATGGTGCTAACAGCTGCCTCGCTCGGCGCTCAGCATTAATAGGTTAGTGTTAGGATTGTCCGACCTAGTGTCAGGTTAATGTGAATGGGTGGGACATCATGCTACACATCCGGTTTCGGCATCAACTTCGCAAAAAATGGAATAAATGTCCTACTTTCTACAACGTTTAATTAAATGTTATTATGTGTCTGGTGTCATGTAACCTTGGAGATAGGAATTATATGTAAACCACATGTTTTCCGAGTTCCTTGTCATTTAACATACATGTTCTGACAGTGTTTGCTTATATGAAGTGTGGGTAGGTATAGAATAAATAGAATGCGTGGAAGAGCTATTTCGTAAAGATTGTAAGTGAAATAACTTTTGAGTATTCCATTTTGCCACCTAAACTGAAACATGATGGCATGAGTACATCCAACTGGATGGTTTATTAAAAAAGTTATAACATTTCAAGTTTTTTTTATAAAGGCTTCGATTTCAGAATGGAGCAGCACATTTTGTTGCTTCAACATGTGAATCAATTGCTATTCCAACACATTTTTATATTTCCTTTGAGATTCATAGCATACGATCGTGGCATGTATTAGCTGTTATCTTAAACGCGGGGAGGAAGGTTATGTACATTTAGTGCTCAAAATACGAGTACTCAACACGAGTAGTGAACAATCGGAATACACTCAGATTGCAGCCTTCACTTCACGTCGATAGGAACTTTCTCCATAACAGCTTATGAGAAGGACAGTTTATGATTTCAGCATAACTGTTTATAAATATTTGACGTGAAACTCACAACCTTTATGACATGAAATGTAGCAATCTACTCAAAGACCGATCATTGTCGTTGTCATCATCCAGGTAGACTATCTGGCATTGTATAAGATACAACTGTGACAAGCACATTTACCGCCGTAGCTTCCGACATTTATACATTGTATTAGCATTGTGGCAAGGGCAATATTCATATTATCTCATGTTCACGATAATAGAATATCGCCATATGATATCCTAAAGGTACACTTCGTCCCATCAGTTCAATCACGAAGATTGCAATTTTCAAGATATATGACACGTGGCATTGACTCGTGTGCATCCGTTTATTGAATGTTGTCCCACTTAGGATATCACTTGAATGATATATTGCACAACAGAAACAGATTTGCATCTCGTTTGCATTAGCTTTTAGTCATAAAGTGTAACTTGTTCACGACCCAGACGGTGAAGACATCAATGTGGACAACTGTTTGAGAGTACATAAAATGACCCGTAACACCCCTGAGATTACATATGTAGCACTCTTGTAGAGTACATACGTCGCACTCTTGAGGTTACATACTCTTGTTATAATTTTTCAATTATGACATCTCGTCAGGATTGTTGATTATTGTGTGCCATGTGAGCGTATTGGCCTATTTAAAAAAAAAGGATGTTTATTCGGTGTAAAATAAAAATATGTGTTTAGGTGTGTCTAAGGTGAAGCAAACGTCGTTATGCCCTGTGCACGAACTAGTAGTGCACCAGTAGTTCATTATGTTATGCTATGCTAAATGCGAATTATAGTGCAATCGTAATATAAATGTTGTTGACAATAAGTGCACTTTGTGGTACGCTTAGTTGTAAATCAGTTATGATTTGCTTTAATGTGATTGCTTGTTTGTGAAACAGGGATATAAATATGCACATTCCTACCCTGTAATTGCTTTGATGTGATTGCTTGGGTATGAAACAGGGCTATAAATAAACACATTCCTACACTGTAAACAGGGCTATAAATATACACATTTCTACACTGTAATTGCTTTAATGTGATTGCTTGTTTGTGAAACAGGGCTATAAATATACATTTCTTCACTGTAATTGCTTTGATGTAATTGCTTGTTTGTGAAACAGGGATATAAACATACATTCCTACCCTGTAATTGCTTTGATGTGATTGCTTGTGAGTGAAACAGGGCTATAAATATACACATTCCTACACTGTAAACAGGGCTATAAATATACACATTCCTACACTGTAATTGCTTTGATGTGATTGCTTGTTTGTGAAACAGGGCTATAAACACACATTCCTTCACTGTAATTGCTTTGATGTAATTGCTTGCTTGTGAAACAGGGCTATAAACATACACAGTCCTACCCTATAATTTCTTTGATGCGATTGCTTGTGAGTGAAACAATGCTATAACGATACACATTCCTACACTGTAATTGCTTTGATGTAATTGCTTGTGTGCGAAACAGGGCTATAAACATACATTCCTACATTGTAACTGCTTTGATGTGATTGCTTGTGTGTGAAACAGGGCTATAAACACACATTTCTACACTGTAATTGCTTTGATGTGATTGCTTGTGTGTGAAACAGGGCTATAAACACACATTCCTACACTGTAACTGCTTGGATGTGATTGCTTGTGTGGGAAACAGGGCTATAAACACACATTCCTACACTGTAACTGCTTTGATGTGATTGCTTGTGTGAGAAACAGGGCTATAAACACACATTCCTATACTGTAATTGCTTTGATGTGATTGCTTGTGAGTGAAACAGGGCTACAAAATATACACATTCCTACACTGTAATTGCTTTGATGTGATTGCTTGTTCGTGACACAGGGCTATAAACACATTTTCCCACACTGTAATTGCTTTGATATGATTGTTTGTGTGCGAAACAGGGCTATAAACATACACATTCCTATGCTGTAATTGCTTTGATGTGATTGCTTGTGAGTGAAGCAGAGCTATAAACATACAAATTCCTACACTGTAATTGCTTTGATGTGATTGTCTTTTTGTGAAACATTGCTATAAACACACATTACTACACTGTAATTACTTTGATGTGATTATTTATTTGTGAAACAGGGCTATGAACACACATTCTTACACTGTAATTGCTTTGATGTGATTTTGCTAGTTAGTGAAACATGCCTATAAACATATTCCTACCCTGTAATTGCTTTGATGTGATTGTTTTTGTGTGAAATGGGGAAATATACATGCAGATTCCTCTACTACTGTACATAGGGAAAGCCGTATGAACTCCAACAATCTTAGTCCAGGTATTTACATAATATAAACTGTGATTTTTAGTTTAACTGAGCAGTTTCATCGGCAGAGTAATATTAAACCCAGTATACGTGGGAACTTTCACCCTTACAGTAAGGCAAAAGTTGCCTTCTGATAAAAGTCTCACGGCTGTCTATTGCAATTCTATCGAAGTACAAGCGATATAAAATGTCCCCGATATGGTGTGGGTACATTCTGCCTTCTTATTTATGTTGGTGGATTGAACGGTTCTGTTGTAAATGTTTTGGTAAATACCTTGTTACTCCGGGCCTGCCCAATACCCGCACATTCTCTATACGCACTGAATAGTATGAGAAACCACAAGAGATCTCAGAAAAACTGCTACCAGGCCAAAAATGCCAATGAACCAACCTTTTAGTTATCTCATTGCTTCACTAATGTAAAGTTCATATGAAGATTGTGTCAATCACTAATTTCTAATATTCATTATAATAAATACACATCACGTTATCAGAAACGTATTTTCAACATCCATGGAGTTATTGTCTCTTTCCAACCAGTTTTAATCGAAAGTGTTTGTTCGTGTCCCTGAAGAATCCAGCTAACAAGGATGATATATGGGGCCAAATTACCACATTAAATCTGACGGACATAACAGACAAGCTTTTTCCTCCTTCGTCTAATATTGTCATCTCTGTTCATTAGTCTTTGGTGTGCTTTCACCTCCTCTTGTCCTACAGAGTCCATCGTAATGATGCTTTAGGATATGCCATGATACTCAAAAGTGCGAAATACGGGTTGCATAGATGTATGGCAGCCTAAATTACCAAAATTCAAGGTCTTGCTCAGATGTTTATCATAAAAGACAGGGCCGAATATAGGCTTTCTTGAGTGAATTGTATATTTCTTTTTCTCCTTTTTGAAAACTAACTGCGGGAAAAAAGAAGTACATAAAACATGTAAGTCAGTTTACGTTTCTGTTTCCGATCTGTCGAATAACTTTTTTCATTGAAACATAAAATTAAATTTGACAAGATTTTGCCCGCACAGAAACTTGCACAAACGTTTGCAAAACATATCAATTTTCATGTCCTGCGATGCGAAAATCCTATTTATAAACTGATGCGTGGTCAATTATTAATTAAGATTTGATAACATGTTTGACAAAAACTGATACCTACACATATTGGTATTTCTTTTGAATGTACAGGTTTATTAGCCCAGACTCGCTTAGAGTAATTAAATCGCATCATTTATACATTAGATGTACATGTACCTGAATAATCCACGACCTGACCTTTTTTAATCATTAAGCTTGTTGATAACAAATCGATCGCTGTGATGGGATTCGTTTATGTTCTCGTGTTTCCCAAACGGGATAAACACCATTTGAATTAACTGACTCATCTGTATGCGGTACTATCATGATTCAACGTCGAGACTTATATTGAATGGATTCAATTAACAAAACTCAAATAAAAAAAAATAATTTGCCATGTGCTTGACGAAATAAAACTGACGTATAATGAAAATATAACGATCATACTGACTGGATGTTTCGCTCTATATTCACGCGGCTTTACCTTCGAGATATTAGATATACAACTTTGCAGCAATGAACGCCGTAGAGCTTTGATTAAATGTATTTTGACGAATGTAATTCCCATGGCTGATGAATGGGACTAGGGATAAAGTATCATCGTTCCCGGCAATGTTTGCTAGAATATTTGCCTGGAAATGACCGTCATATAGAGGCTGCGATCAACCGTAAAGATGGTCAGTTAGCTTGCAACATCAATTTAGACATTCATAGGCAATTTTCGCCAAGTCAAGAATTAATCTTGGATGTCGTTGACGAAATACACATAAATGTGATGGTTTTGATGTTTCGTTTCCGCCTCAGTGCACCATATTTGTTGCGGTTAAAAGGCTGAAAATGTTTCAGTTTTGACCTGGTCTCTTTCCGCCGCCCTGTTGTGCCGTGAAAGTAAAAGTAGTTCTGAAAATAGTTTTCACTGTCTGCGAATTACTTCCGCGATATATTCCTCTGCTTGATAAAAAAGGCTGAGAATGTTCAGATAGTCTGTATGATCAAGTCTTATCTGACCAAACTGTTATTACCCAAAAATAGGTTTCTATGTAGGCTTGAAGACAGATTTCTTTGAACCAGACATGATCAAATTATTCCCAGAATTATTTATATTTGAAAATCTTTATCTTTTAACTCCAATAAGTAAAGACTATCTTATATGAACATTACTTAACTCTAACAAGTAAAGACTATCTCATATGAACATTACTGGTTTATATAATTGTTCAACTCCTATTTTTGACCAGTTTTTATAAAGCCAAGTTATACTTTGGTCACATGACCATAACTTGTATGCAAATTATGTCAATATGTTTGATCACATTGGAATATATTCATAGTTTGTGTTGGAAGAATGGTCCTAAGCGAAGATACTTTAAATTAGCGACTGCAGATTTAAAACATTAATATGCTCGATGCAAAACGGAGTCGACCAATAACAATGTATTCCCATTACAGCCCATACAAATTTAATTAAGAAATATCCTCATACCGCACTCTTCTCATTATGGATTCGGCCCATAACAATGTCAACCCATTACAGCCCATACAAATTTATTTAAGAAATCTCTCCATAGCTCACTCTTCTCATTACGGAGTCGGCCCATAACAATGTCAGCCCATTACAGCCTATACAAATTTAATTAAGAAATCTCCCCATAGCGTACCCGTCTCATTACAGTGTCGGCTCATAACAATGTCGGCCCATTACAGCCCAGACAATTTAATTAAGAAATCTCCCCATAGCGCACCCTTCTCATTACGGAGTCGGCCCATAACAATGTCAGCCCATTACAGCCCATACAAATTTAATTAAGAAATATCCCCATACTGCACTCTTCTCATTATAGAGTCGGCCTATAACAATGTCGGCCCTTTACAGCGCATACAAATTTAATTAAGAAATCTCCCCATAGCTCACTCTTCTCATTACGGAATCGGTCCGTAACAATGTCAGCCTTACCGTTCATCTTGTATGACGTCGTAACACTTGTTCTAATTAAACAATAAATAGCAAACAATGTCGGCAGATGACATTTTTTTTCTCCACAGAAATGTGCTATTCTCGAACATCAGGCTAAAATCATAAGTTAATAATGAAATGATTGTTTTGTGCATTGTGTATATCCTTGATGCTTATTGTTTTTAAAATCGATGGGGGTGGGTACAAAACAAAAGGGAGGATATATTATTAATTGACTCAATAAACTAGGACGTCAAATAGTTACTGCGGAGATTATATTTATATGAATAAACCATTTAGTTAATGTTAGTATTGAGAGAAGGTATTAGACAGGACAAAGACGTTCAAAGATACAAAATGTTTGCTAAAAAATATATAAGAATAAAAAATGATTGCTTTATCTCTTTGCTCGTCTTTCTCTAAACAAATTCATATCTATTTAGCTCAATTGACATAACGGAGAACTTAGAATACTGGAAAATATTTACTGTTGATACACAATACGGTGTATGAATGGGAATGCGACTGTAATCACATTCAGGAGTGTCAACACGTGTTTAGAATCACAAATGATAGAGTAGACACGATCTACCTTCAACTCAATTAACAATTAACCTAGCGCCAGGAAAAGGGCTGTTTCAAAATGTAGATTATTCAGTATATAAATTAATTCATCTGGGATTATTATTTTCCCAATATGTTCATTGTAAAAATAAATGACCGTCGAAAGAAATGTACAAAAGATAAACAAAATTAAATATCCATTGAAAGAAAGAACATTACATGCACTTTAATATATAAAATGTGGACCTTTAGGCCGAGTTCGTTGTGGACTGACACCTTTAATTTTCCGACTGTGTTTTAGGCCGAGTAGTCCCGGAATCGATAAATACATTTCGGTTGTTATTTATATTTTGCAGCAGTATAAATGAAGCTGTGTCTTGTTACAAACAAACAAATATAACTAACTCATCAACGGATACGCTTTATCTGTTGAGAAAAATTTACTGCGCATAGACATACGTGTACACTTCATCACATCCTACTATGTATTGTTCTTCGATATATATATATATATATATATATATATATATATATATATATATATATATATATATATATATATATATATATATACAGAGAGAGAGAGAGAGGGGGGGGGGGCATAAATATACACCAGACAGAACCACAGAAAAAATTGCTATCCCTGGATTCTAAAGAAGAATGCTTCATGATAGTAGGCAGAATTAATATTTTATACAAATAGTACTATCATACAGGTTAGACATTTTTTATTTCGTACTCTACGAAGATTCGAACACAGGTCCGCGGGTAAACGGCACCCATCGCCTTGCCTGCACACACGAGCCCATATTCCCTCACGACTAAGCACACATCGCCAAAAAAATGACGAGCTAGTAATTAATTCTCATCTCTCTACACAGACATTCCGGATTTCTAAGAAAGAAATCAATGTATATAGAATTATAAGAACACCGATTATGACAAGTTTGATTACATATAAGAACACTAATTATGACAGGTATGGCAAGTATGATAACATTTAAGTATGAATGTTAGAATTTCATTTTGATTTCTTTTTCAAATTGCTATAACCAGATTATATTACGGATGAATTATTGTTTCACATACAAACTTTAATATATAATATATCTATGTTAAGTACGTTAATTCTAATAAATCCGCCATTTTTTGAACGTATTGGTCCTAATGTAATGACAAAGTAATGTGTCTATTTCAATTATTTTATCATGAGTAACAGCTGGAAAAGATTGTATGAATTGTGCCAGATGGAAATACTTGTGAGCAACTACTGGGCAAATATAATTAAATTAGTTCCCAAATTGAATATTGTGAGTAAATGTTTATGACGACCGGAACAAAGGACGTGATACAATCATTCCGAAATTCTTAAGTTGTACGGTAGCTTGTACAAGAGTGAAATTGCTTCTCAGCTTTGCTCGGTATATTTGACTACGTATCAAAACAGAATACTCTACGTAAAAGCAAGTCTGGATCACCATTCTGATTCTGATTTCATTTCTATTAAATGGAAAGACAAAATACGACCTGGAGAAATACGAAACAAAGCGGAAAATGGTGCTGTGAGTGGTGACTAATGTAAATTAAAATTAGTATTAAAAACCAAGCTTGCCATTTTGCAGCTGTAAGGTAAACAAAAGAAACACTTTTTATCGATGAGGTAGAATCTTATAAAATCTAATTATTTGTAAAATAGTCTTACCTTGTTTTTGACATGATGAAATTATAATGTCTTGATCTTATCCGACGTAAATTTAAGTTGAACTCCTCATTACATAACAAGTTTTGAAATCAATTAAGGTAAACGCTAAGGTAAAAGTGAAACAAATGTATAGTCTATAAGGTGATGAACAGCTTAGTCAAAAATAAATGACCTAGTATATCAAAAATAACCATAGAGAATGGGGCCCCAGGTGGCCGAGCGGTATAAAGTGCTCGCCTTTACCAATCACATCTGACCTCTGTATGCGTGGGTTCAAATCTTGGGCTCGGCCAATGTGGTCATGCGAGAGAACTGCCACTAACTTTCCATGGTCGGTGGTTCTTACCCTGGATTTCCCGGGTTCTTCATCCACCAGTTATACTGGCCGCCATGTATTGCATATCTTGCGATAGAAATGGCGCTAACCCCAAAACAACAACAACAGCAACAGCGATAGAGAAAGCACAATCTCTGTCTCCTTAGAACCCGTTGCACATTCCACATATAGATTTGGTAATTAAAGCTGGGGTTTACATTTTTGAAGAATGTCGTTAGCATTTAGGAATAGAAATTATCATATATTCAGAATAACACATTCGCATTTATATATTAAAGCTTTCAGTCTGTTTTAATCTTGCATCTATAGGTGTCCTGCTGTTAACAAAAAAGGAAAACATTAGGAAGCACGTATAAACAGCAATAAAATGTATGTACTACGTTTAGGAAATGGAAGCCAATTTAGGATCGCAACGTACAAGGCTGGGAATCATTGTTGTGATGAATGATTTTCAAGAAAAGGATGCCATGTTTCCATCGGCTGTCTCTGCTGGTAGTAGTTGTGACCAGCTTTAGTCACAAAAACCATAAGAGTCAAGATCATTAGTATGACGTCGTGCAACGAGCACTCCTATTACACGACGTCACACCCTGTCATTAAGCATGTCAAGACTATATATTTGATCGACAATAGAAGCGAATATTTCCTAGAGGAAAGTGTGTCCGATCGGTTCAAAATGTTATCAGTAGTTGGGATTATAAATTTAGTTTACATGCCGATAATTCATGTAAGATAAAGACGACAAACATTCTCCAGAAAAAATACGAAATGTGTCAATTAAATGCAAGTTACGGTTCATATAAATTAAGACTTTCGGCTTAATTGTCATGGTATTGAAGCTTAGGTTGTTCTTAGCAGTAGCATACCATGATCAAAATAGTCCTGCAATTTGTATAACGGTATCTGATTATATAGTATCAATCGCTATATAAATTACTTTATTTCTAAATATTGTACCCATTATCTCAATTCCAAATGTGTTTATTTTAGGAATAACAAAGAGCGCGTTTAATGAATTGATTGATAAACGAATTTCCATTTTATCGGTGTTATGAATCATGAAGGTTATTGACGTAAATCGAAAGTAATGAGGTGAGAAATTATTAAAACGCGAACCGAAACGTGAGGTTTGTCAGCAAATTTTGTTTATGAAGCAATCGTTACGTTGGAACGAATATAATTTCAAAATTGCTTCTTTCTGCTAACTCAGTAATTTATATGATATTTTCCCCCAGTTCATCATTGCTTTGTCAAACATTTTAAGTGTATGAACCGTATGCTTTAATATTTGATAAACACATGAAAATTCATTGAGACTATACGTCGATGATGTACGTTGCTGTTTCTCAAGAACTGCGGTTGCTGAAGATGCATTTTTTCTTCAGAATTTACACGAGTTTCATTCGTGTGTGTGTGTGTGTGTGTGTGTGTGTGTGTGCAACAAAAAAAGTACATCGTTAGCTTCTTTTAAAGATAATGGAATTTAATAACCTTTCCTATTTGCACCATTAGTAATTTGCCTACACAAATTACATGATGTATATCACAGGTCGGTAATTGAAACTGAGTTCAGATTATTGTCGTTATCAGAGAATCCATCAGCTAGGGATTCTATGCCAATCCTATCAGCGACTTGTTGAAGGACAACACATATCTAGATTTTTTTTTAAAAAATTATAAAAATAACAAAGAAAGCAAGAAGCTGATAGCGGAAATCGACTCATGAATCACACGGCAATGCTCATTTTTGGCGGTGATAATACGTCATATGTTAATTTAATGCAATATTCCACCTGAAACATTGACCAGGAGCCCCAGTAAAGCAACATCACATAATGATTAAACACTAACAAAATGTTTTGTCCGACTATTTACATTTTTCCAGAAAATGGTTGAATCATAGTGAAATGGATATTAATATTCTTAGTTTTAACGTGATCTAAGTTTATCTAGATTAAAAAAGGGAACCAAAAGACCCTAAAAAGAACAAACTATATTAATCAGTTACGCGACCAGTAATGGCGGTTGATTCCTATATATGTGTAAACCTGTTCTTGATATGAAATTTTAGTAGTTAATAAATCATTATGAATATGTATTTAGTGTGACCATACAGTTAGCATATTAACTGTCTTCTCCGTATGTCATTCCATCTGTTGGGTAGACATTCGCCACACTTGATACTTATATTTTTCGTGTGGTTACTAACTGTGAGTGTTACATGATTTGTGGGCCTTCTCCATTAGTGTCCCTGAGAGGAGCGCAATGGGGTGGGTGTCAAAGGTCCAGTATACAAAAATCACAATTTTGTTTATATTTCTGACCGATATTTGCTCATGCAGTGGTAGAAGTGTACATGTAATATGTTACGGATTTAGTATTACCACTCCTGAGTCAAGATTCCAAGCTACAAATGCCAGAGAGAGAGAGAACAACATGTATGGATGGATGGATGGATGGATGTGTGCGTGCGTGCGTGCGTGCGTGCGTATGTATGTATGTATGTATGTACTTCGTATGTATGTATGTATTTAAAACTATATCTATCTGAACCCATCATTTTCTAAATAGTCTGATACCTTACGAACCTCTGTTCCCCAACCTTTTCACCCCAAAGTCTAAAACATACTTACTCGTGTTAAGTCTCCTGATAATATGAACTCATACTTAAACGTTTCCATTATTCTGTCATGTCTTCTTTACCGACCAGAACGATAATATAAATAACAATGTCATTAATAAACATCAAGAGACATCGTTATAGCTATGTAAGCATACTGGTGTTGATTAAAACGAATCGAGTTCTGGTAACAATGAGATTAATATCAAGATGCAGGACAAGAACCTACTGGAACCTTTAATTTGATGGTGGTGACCGACCAATCATACCTCACTCCTTAAGAAATAATCAATATACACTCTACTCAAAGTGGGCAGAAAGTAATTTGTCATTAATTTTCGGAGTCATTTAATTGATGCCATCAACACTGATCGGGTCAGTATAGAACAAAACTGATGCGTCTATATGCTACGATTCGTATTACATGGCTGGATTGTTTGGAGAAAGATCATTGGACGTTTTGAATGCCTTATGTCGTATGCATCAAAAACTTCACTTTTTTCCTAGTTACTGTTGTATGAAAATTATTTCTAGAATGCACTTTAATGCATCATAATATTTTCCCGACATAGAAAGTTGTGATAATCTTGCAAATATTGTTTAAAAATTATATATTTTAGGAATAATGCTGAATTAATGGGAAAAGTAAGCTCAGTTATGATATGTTCTAATTTAATAGAATTTATTGTGCTATTTCGAAAGGCATATTGAAGTGTTTCCATTATTTTTTCTTACACACATAAAGCAACTCTGTCCATAAATAATATTTTCTTCTTCAATTTAAACAGCAAAAAAATAACTGTACTCTTTTGTTTTATAGATTCTTCATTTTTTATGTATTATTTTGTTCCTTTGAGAAGAACTTTAATAAAGGTTGATGATTTGAAAAATTTTGTACTTATGAATTCTTTCCTTTAGGGGCCTCTGTGGCTAGTAGCTGCAGCATCGGACTCGCGTCAAGAGGGGCAATGGTACAATCCTGCATAGGTCAAGCCAGGTTGCCCGCCGCGGTGTCCTTGGGCATGGCACTTAGCTCACATAACCTCAGCATTTTGTAACCTTTCATCTATTGATGTATCGCTAAACATCAATCAATAATTCAAACATCTTTTGTTTTATATTTATAAAAACGTTTCCATAGCGCTGAATTAAAACTATTATAATACAGAACGAAGACTTGTGACTTCTTCAACGATTAAACAATATGTTGCAATGCTTATCAAGTCAAATAGGAACTACAGGGTGGAAGGAAATGCTTCCTATTTAAACTTACAACTGCTTGCTGCTTGTAGCTTTGCTATTCAAATATTCCACCATATGATCCTTTAAAATGGTACGCACGTGAACTTTAAAAAACCACACTTAAAAAAGGATTTTACACCTTCAGATTATTTGTAATGGCCGCTATAAACGAGACAATATAGTTGTATATGATGTAGGGTTATCTTTAGTTCGACAAACAAATTACTAAATACTTGCTGAATTTGCAGTGATGGCTCCTTCCCTATGGTATAATAGGTAAAGGAACTCTATTATGCGGATATACACGTGAATGCCGTTGGTTAACACGTCCTACTTTGGGAAAATGGAATTCGAAGGCATTTTTCTGCGGTAATTGGATAAAACCAAGTCTCGGTTTCAATTAACATCTGATTTTCCTCATTTCGAGAATTTTATTTTTTTATGTTATAACGTTACTTGCCTTGTTTTTAACTATTAATTTTGGACTGAACACTAGGCTGATAATAAGGAATATAATCGCATTCTGTCTCAATAATTTGGTCCGGAAATATTCGTTTTATTCTCGGGGGAAATTTTAATGAAAATAAACTTCATGCATGGAGAATGAGAAGTCACATAAACGACGGATTTATCAATTTTAAAATTTATGTCGTACCGTTTTGATAGCTCCATAGTTAACACAAACTGAGTTTACACGGATTATAATCAGTAAGAATGTATTTTGCTTTGAAATCAGTTTGTGAAAGTTTTAGAATGTTAGTAACACTAGATGGGGTCAGAGTTTAATAAATTAACATGTTCAATATGCCTCTAATGCTGCGGGTCAAGAAACAGTTCATTCTAATAACAGACGTTTGCTTCTATCATCCTGAAACAGCTTAGTGTAGCAACCTCTGTGCTTACATGCATGTGACTTTGCATTGGATTAATTTTGTCATGAGAAGCATCAATGGTTTCGTTTATGTGAGCTTCACTTCAAGTATTTGGAACTTTATGATATTTAGAAATTTAACAAAGTACTGTGGATAAGGTCCGAGTAAACGAACGTTTTCCACCAAAGGAAATGGTACTTTCATTTTAACGGTCAAATTATAGATCCAGTGTAAACCAATGCACGGAGGAAACTTGTATGAAAATGCCTCATGTAAATGTGATGATAAATATTTCAAATTTGCTATCACTGGTCGGTTTATTTCGGTTTTTTCATTAGATAGTATCCTGTCAGATAGCATTTTAATTGTGCTCAGAGACATCAAGGTTGTGGTAGAAGCAATTTCGTGGTCTCTAATCATATAGCCAACATAAACGAATTTCCTCATGGAAGAAAATCATTTTTTTTCTTCTAATTCTTGTTTCCCTGAAACGACAATCAGTTATTCCGATCTGCATGTCTGGCTTTTCAAATCTATTCTTGGCGAAACAGGAGTTAATCTGATGGCAAACCAGTTATTGTTATATTTCAAAATATTAAACTAATCAAACAAAGCGAAATTCAAGGTCTGAATATAAACGAATGTGCATTTTTATCCAAACCTTTACTAAATAATTGCTTTAGACAAAATTATGTTATTAGGTTATTTTAGAGCCGATCTCTTTAAATGCACCAAAAACTAATAGTAAAATCATCGATTCCATTTGCAAATGTTCTGTCTTCGACCAGCTTTGATCCTTTTGAAGTTTACTGCATTATTTTTATAGCTTAGCTACTGAATTGTATCCCCAGGCCAGTCTTATAAAAACATACAGCCATTTATGCTCGAGATACTTGTGTGGCAAGCGATTGCTGTACTAACACGTTAACAAGAATGTAACATCTAAAATCTAGCATTGAATAAATATTAACAGCAGGCCTCTGTCACAACAACACTTAAACTTCCGTTTAAAGGCTGAAAGTCGATTCTTTAACAATATTTATTGCCAGTGGTTTATGAATTTTACTGAGAAGTTTAACTATCCACTTAGGGAAAAGGCATTATAAACTCCAATAATCAAAACAACGAGTTTCAAGCACGCTATCGTCGTTAATGCGAACATGTTATATTAAGGCCATGTTTAAGATTATAAACAGAAAAAAAACACAAGAAGATTTATACACATCGATCAAATGTTCAGCAACGACTGCTGAATATTGTTAAAAATCTAGTGTAAGAAAAGAGACTTAAAGGTACAGAAAAAGAAAATGATGATCATAAAAATAACAGATTTCCACTTAAATGGCGATAATGACATTACTTCGAATAAATAATGATAACGATGTTCACACAAATAACAGATTCCCACTCAAATGGCGATAATAATGTTAGCTCAAATAGCTACAATGATTATATTTCTGGTCTAATAGCGATGATGGTGGTTTTTTCCGCTCGAGTAGTGATAATGATTTGTAACCCAAAGGTGGGAGATAACCTGTGGAGTCTAGATGACGACCACATGGTATCTTCAGTCCCACCGCTGTCAAATGGTCAAGGAGCAACCAAGAAAATAGCCCGCCCTTCCCAGCCTGCCTAAGGATCCCTGTTCCCTGTAGGCCAGTTGGTCCCAAAGCATTGGTCACTCAACACGAGATAACCACTATCTTCCTCCTAGCCAACGTCACCATCGGCAGAACTACAAATCACACATAACCATCACTCGACATCCAAACCAGCACCTCGGCTAAGACCACCCAGTATATAGTTCCACAGCTGACAGCACCAACAGTTCTATAGAGGCCCAGCACACATCCAACACGGACATTCACAGACTTTCACAATAGCTCCATCATAGACGGCACAGGTCAGACATCTCAGCAACAAAGACGGCCAGCATCAACATCTCTATAGCTGCCACAGTGCCCAACACAAGCAGCTCAAAACAGACTGTGTAGACCCCGATAAACACATCTTCACCTTTCACACACACAGATGAAAATATAATGCCTAAAAGCCATGAGGTACACGCAACACGGTAATATCTAATATACAATGACATACGTTAGTAGTGAATGGGGACACTTTACGTATAATGGGAATTAGCATTAAAAACACCCTTGGGACACTTTACGTATAATGGAAATTTAACATGGAGAAAAATCGTGGGACACTTTACGTACAAGGGGAATTAACATGGGAATAAATCGTGGGATACTATACGTACAAGGGGAATTTAACATGGGAATAAATCGTGGGATACTATACGTACAAGGGAAATTTAACATGGGATTTTTTTTTAAAAAGTTTTTTTAAAATTTAAATTTAAATTTAAATTTAAAAAAGGGGTAGGCAATTCAAAGACTATCTCTTTTCGAGAAATATGGGGGCCCTGAAAAGGGCCTTTGGGTTTTCTTCTTCTTCTAATTTCTTCTTTTCCTCCACCAAGTTCTTATTTTATCTCCTACACTCTTCTTCTCTTTCTTTTTTTTCTTCTCCTCTTCTTTCTTCTTCTCTTCCTCCTCTTCTTTCTTCCTCTTTTCATTTTCTTCTTCTTTTTCAATTTTTTCATTCCATTCTCTCATCCTTATCCTTTCCTCTTCATCCTCCTTTTCCTCCTTGATTTCTTTCAACAGATCACTAATGATTACCTTCATTTTTCGTAAATTGTTTATCTCCATCTTCACTCTATGGGGACTATATGAGTAGTGATCCTCGTTTAGGTTAACCAACATTTGCTCAAACATTCCTAAATTGTCCATAACGTTTTGCAATTTTTCCATTTTGTTAAGGTGGTTTGACGCCATCTTCTTTGTATTCTTTGCAGAATGGTTTGAACAACGAATACTGTGGGTTCTTATACGAAAAGCGCGAACGTGAAGGAAAACATCCCCCTAAAACATAAAATGGATCTTACCTAGATGATGACCCAACATCGCGCGTACGTGAAGGAAAACATCCCCCTACTTTTTCATTTCATATAATATAACCCCAACTATACTCTCCACATTTGCTAAGAAACCCATAATCTACTATTCACACAAACATACCTGAGCTCTTACAAACACACAAACACACTAACACATACCCTCACAATATCTTAATTAAGAGTTAGTGTTTATATACACACTACTCTACCTACACACATTGGCAAATCTATCGTTATTTCTTTTCTAGAGTATTGGGTAGCCCTGAAAAGGGCTGTTTTTTTTAAACTCCAGATGCACCTATCTAATGGTTGCACCTTCCTGGCCTAGCGCCGCACACGCATCTTCTTCCCCAGTCTTCTTTCACCTTTCTTCTGGGGAGCGCAGAGGGAGGATGATTCGCTTCAGCACCCCAATCCTCTGTTTCAGGAATATTAAACGACATCATCTCTTCTCTTTTCTTTTCCTCCTCTTCCCTCTGTCTTCTCTCCTCTTCTTCCTTCTTTATTCTTGCTTCTTCTACTATAGCCTCCGCTGATAGTTCGTTTACTATCCGCCTGGCATATTCCAGGTGCATCTGGAGTTCTAACAGTTTCACTATTCTGCTAGTCATTCTTCTGGCTGTGTTGATCAATCAACAAGGGTAGCTGGACTGCCGAACGAGTTTCAATTTATACTGAAAGCGCGAACGTGAAGGAAAACATCCCCTAAAAAACATAAAATTCATCTTACCTAGATCATGGCCAAAAAAAACAACAACAACGCGCGGACCTAAAAGAAACACTCACTCACTTTTTTTATGCTACCCATCACTTCAATAGATTATCCACATACGCAAAGCAATCCAATCTAACCCAAAATATACACCTCAAACAGCCCAAAAAACAAACATCATTTTAATCTACTATCCACACCAACTTACTTTATCACTTACAAACACAAACACACAAACACATACCCTCATATTTTTAAAGAAAGAGTTAGTGTTTATTTTCACACTACTCTACCTACACACATTGGCAAATTAATAGTTATTTCTTTTCTAGAGTATTGGGTAGCCCTGAAAAGGGCTGTTTTTTGTTTTGCTATGGCATTCTTTTTTCAGTTTCTAAGAATGCGATGTCCTCTGAGGATAGACTTTCTGGCAATAGGTCTGCTTCTTCGGAAAGAGAAGAAGAATTCTTTGGTGTCGATACGACAATCGACAAAGCCTCTGTCAGCTTCAGGTTGCTGTTGCTGTTGCTGTTGTTGCTGCTGTTGCTGCTGTCTCTGAAGTCTGTACTTCTCTGTCCATTCTTCTTTCTCCCTGCTCATTTCTTCTCTGAAGAGCTCTTCTATCAGGTCTTCAGTGATTTTTAACATTCTCACATTCTCTATTTCTTCTGGTTTCGGTATCAGACTGTGTCTGACCCTATGCAGATTCACGTAGGCTTCGTTGAGCTTAGCTAGTTTGGAGCACATCTTCTTAGGAGGATGAGTCGACAATGGATGGCTAGACTGGGAACAACCCGGTTCTTAAAGTTAAAGCGCGGACGTGAAGGAAAACATCCCCCACACGGTTTTCGAGCCGCAACGTTTAGTGAGTGTCATGAGAGGGATAGTAAGAAATGAAAGAGCATCAATCCAACATTCTTATAGCTAAACAAAAGACAAAGTGATTTTTTTCAAAAGACAACATTTTTTATTCAAAAATCACTTAACACTAACTAACAACAACATTTTTAACAATAATCCAACACTATAACATCAAACAATTTTTTTCTTTAAATGCAATCTACTTTAAACAAGGCTGACAACGTTGTGAATGAAATTGTGATTTCCACTGTTGGAAATCATTAGGCCATTGATGGACACTACGTTTCCTAGCTTGAGACAAAAGATAAGCATAATGGTCACAAAACCATCGATCTACTTTCACATCGTTTCTAGCAGAAGAACGAGGATCAAAATGAGTCACTAAATGTTCTAAGGAATAGCCCAGGCTGCGATGATGCAGAAAATACACACAGTACTGTCCACACACCAAGGAATCTGTGCCTTGTAATTTCACGTTATTGAATCGGGTGGTTTGAGCATTTCTTCTCATAAAGTCGATGATATCGTCTTCTAAAGGGGGCAATCCGTACGAATCGAAATATTCCACACATCCTTCTTGAGGAAAGTAGACGGCTACCCAGTGGGTTCCTGGGAGATGACTTTCGTCCGTGTTGATCACGTAAGCTTGATGGTCTTTAGGTTTGCGATGAGGGAGTTCATCTTTAGCACAGACGACGGGATTCCAAGAAGACGTATACGAACTGTGGTTCAAAAGGTAATAAAGTTCCCAGGTATCCATTGTTTTTTGTGTTTGTTTTCTTCTTCACAGGTAATAATAAGTTGTCAATTCGATCCTGACTTTTTGCTTGAAAATGTCTGACGAATAAACGGTTATTCGTTCTGTTTCCTCACTCTGATTCAGGAGAGCTTCGATACGATGGATCTCTTGAGTGGTTAATGCTGGACAAGAATGTTCACGCAAGTCTTTATACCACTGGTGCAACACGTCTTTGTTCGAGATGAGACTCCAAGCTTCGTCCAGATACTCGTCCAATTTTTCTTCTTGACTCAACATCAGGCATTTATCGTGTTGAATTTGACTGGGATGATCGTTTTGACATCCATAACAATTTTTCTTGATCAATTCCGTCATTTTGTCGACCAAGTGTTTGGCAAAACAGGAGACTAAATGGGCTTCTTGTTCTGGCCATCTCGACTTCATCAAAACTTCTTCGTCTTTGTCTTGAGATTCTTCTCCTTCCACGGTCTCCTTACATTCCATCTCCAAAGTGTCTCCACTAGGTAAAGAGGGACAGCAGTCTTCCATGGCTTTCTAATAATCTAGAATGACTTCTCTCAAACTGTTGATTTCTATGGTATTATCGAATTCTGCATACAGGATGACGTTCACTGTTGCTGGCAGAGGATTTGCAAACTGAAGTTCCACACGAATCTGGCCAGATTTTATAGGGTGGAAATGTCCCTCGTCGCTGCCTTGGTCTGGAGTGAAATCGAAAGCCCACAAAGCATAGCCTCCGTCATAATCGTCATACTCAATGCCGTGACTGGTGTTGGTTCCTAACTGGCCGGTGGCTTCGTACAGGGACAAGTACGATCTCAAGTAATTTTTGTTGGCAAAGTCAGGTTCGAAAGGTCGGGTACACAAGGTCTTGCCATCGCGACTGACTTCGATTTTCTTCACGTTGAAGTGTTGAAAGTTGAAAGGATTTTCTTTGATGGCTCCGTTGAAGGCTGAATTCAGGACCATACCAAGGATTAAACGCTTGGGTAACTGTCCTTGGAACAGATGATCTTCGATCATGGATTGCTGTCCAGCAGGAATGGTGAACGTTTTCACTTCCACACGTCTTATGGGATACTTGGCGGTTGTTCTGCTCAACGTTTGACTGATGTCGTTACCTACTTTGGGTAACACTTCTACGCGTCGTACGTAGAGTTTGGCCTCTAAAATTGTGCTTTTAGGAGCCTTAGCAAGATCAGCAGCCTGCAAATGGAAAGTGGTACTGCTGCGATTCAGTCTCAAGCGGACATTGACTCCGTTCAGCAAATATTTCTCTTGCAACCACATGTCCAAATGCAAACGATCCATCAGTTCTAAACTGTTCTTATTTAGGATTTTGCTTTCTCTTGCCTCAAAGCCTTCATTGCTTGGATCTATTTCGTCGAACTTGTCCGGTGTGTCATCTACCCACAGCACACAGGCATTGAGATGACTTGTCTTGGCATCTGTTCCGTACGTCAAGAGATTTTCCAGGTAGGCACGGTAAGGGTATGTATCCATGCTGCTGCTGACCAGTTTGTTATTCAAGTACAAATCCACTGAGCTGAACAAGGAATGCATGAAATTGTTGACGGGAGCTATATTATCATCGTCTTCTACTCCTTTATCATCTTTTTTTAGAACTTGGACTTTCAAGTACAAGTAACTGCTATTCAGATCGATGTAATCTTCGGGCTGTCCTTTGATTTCAAACTCGATGGGAGCGGAATCGGTCAATGAGGAGACGGGATGAAATTCCACCCATTGGGATTCTTGCATGGTCATCATGGTGGGGGGCATGGCAAACAGATCCAGTTCCGTCTTGGAACAGGCGCAAGACTCTCGGTGCATCATTTTTTGTTGTTGCTGTGTCTCAATAATCGAAAACGTCTAAGTCTCGAACGGTTCTTCTTTTCTTGGCCTTTCTCGCTTGAAGTCTGGTGAAAGGGTGTTTTCTTCGTCGTCTCTTTCTGCCTTGTCCTTGCTGAATGCTTGACTCGGTAGCGTGCAGGGCATTTATAGGTGTGTCTCGTCGGCCTAAAATGTCTTTGCCCGTTTGCAGCAAGACATTTTTGCCAGCCCTCATGAAGGCTTCTTTAGGGTTTTGTTTGTCGATGATGACATTTTGGAGAAATTCTTTGCCTTGTGTCAGTGCCGCATCTTTCAAGGCGTGCAATCCGCGTGTCACCATCGGTTTCAACACTGGGGCCACCGAACGAAAGGCCGATTTTAACATGTCTCCTAAACCGTGTCCTCGCTGTCGAGCCACCCCTCGGTACACTGGATACATGACTTACGAGTCGTGAGAGAACCGTTTTCGAAAATGGAGTTTCACCGTGACTTTTCCTTTGGTGAATGGAATATTTTGTCCCAAATCTCCTTTTATAGTAATGTTGACCGTGTCCAAATACGACTTGCTGACCGGCAAATAGTGAGGATGGACAAATTCGCGGTGGACGTGATAAGTGTTTCCACCTTCCTCGTCAGCGTTTGTGGCAGAATCCACTTTGAAAGGAATGACACGCAGTAACGGCACGGAGGTGTGTCCCACCACGTTGTATTCCACCACATCGGAGTACACGAAGATCAAATTCAGTCCCTGGTTCAGTTCTACCGGGAAACGAAAATACCTCGCAAAAGAGTCGTTGTCATGAATGACTGGTAATTCGGGGCTTTTTTTTTGTTCTCCTATCTTCCTCAGCTCCGTGTCACCGCCCAATATGTCAAACAATTCAGGACAAAATAAGAAAGATATGAATTTTTTGGACCCCTCAGAAAATTTCATCAGAAAGCGACGAGCTATTTTGTGGTATTCCAGGGTGACACTTTTTTGGACATTCCTCAAAGCTTTATGGAACACGCCATTAAACTTGGAGGCTATGGCGCTGACCAAATGATGACCACTGAAATAATAGCCTGGGGGAATCAACAAGTTGTAGGTGGTCGTTTTAGTTTTCTCATCATAGGTTTTATTGGTATATGTGCCAATCTTATCCAACTCCTCTTGCAATTGTTTGTCATGAACTTCCACCTTAAAATAATTTTGATTGGGAATGACATTGTGGACTTGGGTCGGGTGAATCATTTCCACTAAAGCCACTTCCCAATGGGCTTCGTGATCTAAGGGGATGGCTTGAGGTAATTTGGCCGTGTAACAGCACAACGTGTTGTTGGGAAACACCTCCATGGAACTGTCACTGGGTAAGGTTAAGTAAAATTGGTTTTGGTGACTCATAATTCTAGAGTTCTGTGGCTGTCCGAGGGGTTAGTGGATGTCAGAGGCGTGTCTCCGCCCAAAATGGGGTTCTGGTTGTGGTTGTTGGAGTGGTGACTGGCACTGGCACTGGACACAACGTTCCCGTTCGAGGAGAATTTCAGGGAGGGATTGGGAAGCAGGTAACCGATGCAACTGCTCAATAAAATGGTCCACAATTGTTTGTCTCCTTGTTGCAAACTCAAATTGGCGATGGCTGCCCCGATGACACAATACACCACGAAGATTTGGCAGAAAAAGACGATTTGCGTTTTAGGCACACGTTCTCCACACCACACCCACAAGGGTTGTTTTTGTAAATCTTGCACAGAAGAACTAGGGGAAGAAGGAGTGGTCGACGTAGCTGCGTCTGCTGCTGTGTGAAAGGGCATGATGGTCACTTCTTCTTTTTATAGTCGATGACTTGCGAAGCGTCGATCCAAGAATCGAAACTGGGTGGATATCCTTTCCAACGTACTTTGACTTCTTTGACACGTCGTTTGCCCACTTTACGGGTTCTGCGTTCGAGAATGCTTTCGATGTCGTACACGTCGTCTTCTTTTTTGGTGACACGTTGTAACTCGGGCAAATAAAACGTTCCTTTGAGTACTTCTCCGTTCATGTCTTCCAATTTATAGACGGCAGGATGACGGCCATGTACTCGTCCAGTGACGCGAAACAGTTCGGTCGTCCAGTTAGGTAAGTAACCTTTGTCGAAAGTGCGTTTGGTTTTGCCAATGCGCACCCAATCTCCTACGGTCAACTCTCCACTTTTCTTGGGGACAGCCCTCGTCGGGGACGTACCGAACAGGCGCTCGAACACCAGCACTTCGTTGTCGGGAGTCACGTCTTGCGGGGCACGTCCGATGCTTCGATGGTAAGATTGGTTGTACGCTTGCACCAGGTGCGGTAAGATGTCGATGTACTTCAGAGTGTGGTGATGCGTAAAATATTTCCACATGCGTTCTTTCAAAGTGCGTTGAAAACGTTCCACGATGCTGGCTTTGGTTTCGGGATTCTCGGTGGTAAAAAAATGAATGTCACGTTTCTTTAATTCTTTTTGGAAAGCTTGATTCAGAAATTCGGTGCCTTTGTCCGTTTGCCATCGAAGAGGGCGACGACCGCTTTGTTTCAACACCCGTTGCAGGGCTCGCACTAACTCGCTGCTGGATTTGGAAGTCAAGGGTACGACCCAGGCAAATTTGGAAAAGACGTCGATGACACAAAACAAATATTTGTAACCACGATTGTAGCTGGCCAAATGAGAGACATCGGCTAAATCGGCTTGCCATTGATGATCGATACCTTCCACTCGGGTGCGACTTCTGGCAAACTTGCGTCGAATGGGTTTGTGTAAAGTGTAGGTAGCTTGTTCTTGTAACCATCGTTGCACTTGAGGTAAACGGAGACTTTTCAGTCGCGTTTTGGCAGCACGATACAATTTTTGAACTCCTGCGTAACCTGCAGGATGCGAGGGATCGTAGTAAATGCTAGCTAAGACTTTTTCCATTTTTTTTGTGATGATTGGTGTCTTAATAAGGCACCCACTCTTGGAAGAGGCTACTCTTTTTCTCTTGGGGTACTTTCTTGGATTGCAAGGCTTTGCGTGTGCGGCCAGCAATAGGTGTCGAAGAGGAGGAGGATGTCTGAGCAGGGGATATCGGTTCTTGTTTCACTTCTGTCTTCACTTCTGTCTTCACTTTCTTTTTCTCTTGTGAGGAAGAAGGGGTGGCCATCATCTTTTTAATCCATCCAATTCTGGAGGTAGGTGGTGTTGTTAACTTGCGTACTTTTTCTGGTGGAGTTTGAAACCCTTCTTCTTCTTCTTCTTCTACTTTTCCTTTTTCTGTCTTGGTCGCGGGTACTGGTGGTACTGGTGATGGTGCTGGACTTTTCATCAAGGTCTTAAAATCTTTCAAAGTGGGTAGAGCTGTTTCGTCTAAAGCTTTCTGGTGAAAGAGTTGTACTCGTTGCAAGAGTTGACCGTACTTTTGCGATTTTTCTGTTTCGGACAAATCTTGGCGATCCATCAAGGACTGCAATTCGTGTTGTAACTGGGACATCTCGCTCAAATTGGGATTGGGAGGTAAATGCGGGGTGCGTTGTTCTTGCCACCGATGGTATTCCATCCATCGTTTGTAAGGCACTAAAGCTAGTTTTCGTCCTTCCATGGGGTTGTCAGCGGTCGATTCTGAGATCTTGGGACTTCCGAAGGCCTTTTTATCTTGCTCCCATCAGTCCTCCCAACATGGTTCCCAAGACTCCTTTCAGTATGGGGCCTAACAAGAGAGGTAAAATACCTCCACGTTGGACCAACATCTTCTTTTTCTGACGAATGGGAACTTTCTTTTGAACCATTTTCCGAAGAACGTGACGATGTTTGCCTAAGCATTGTTTCTGGTGTTTGGACAAAGGGATCGTGCCTTTCAAAACGTTCAAACAACATTCGCACACGGTATCGATGACCTCTTTGGAGGCCGTTTGAATGAGTTTTTTTCGTAGGGGTGGAGAAGCTTTGGACAGGACAGATAACAGGTCCCCATGTTTGGCTAAACGTGGTGGCAGTCCTTTCCTTTTCTTTCCTTGGGGTTTTCTGGAGGGTGACATCTTTGAGTCTTTAGGAGCACCTAAAAACACTGATACCCTACTCGGTCACAGGCCTTTTTTATACTGGAACGCGTCGCCACTGATTGTCTTTACGTTTTATCAGTTTGAGGACAGGCATGACACGTCGTGCAGGGGTACGTAACGGACTAAATCGAGCCAGTTCTTGCTTGGACAAATCCAGTAAACTTTGTAACATGCCCGATCTTTCTTGAACTTTGATTTTGGGAGAAGGTACTTTGTGAGCAGCAGCCACTGCCGCTAAATGGGAAGGTCCTGCCACTGGGGAAGTTCTTTTGGGGGTCATCAACGGAGAAGTTCTTGGTGTGATCAACGTCTCCAAGTACTCTTCAGTTCCTGGTGACATCAACGGAGAAGTGGACAAACGTGAGGCTGCCGGAGACGTTGTGGCAGGTCGTGGTTTGCGAGTGTAAGGTTGCGTCCTGGCCGAAGTGCCTCTCTTGCGACTAGTTTTCTTCTTCTGTGGACTTTTCTTTTTCTGAGGACTTTTTCTCTGTTTCTTTTTCTGGGGGCTTCTTTTCTTTTTCCGGGGTGATGGTGGTGGTGTCTGGTAAGAGGAGGGTCCTGCCACTGGAGAAGTTATTCTTCTTGGGGACTTGGTCTTTTTCTTTTTCTTCTTGGGGCTTCGTTGAACTTTTGTCTTGGGGATAACTTTGGGGGCATTAGGATCCCATCTTAAGAGTGAGCGAATGATGACCCCTCCTAGAGTACCGCTCCCTCCAGGTTTCAAAATGATTTGTTTTTTGGTTTGAGTGTCGATGCGGGGATCGGCCAGTTGGACCAAAGCGACTTTGTTTCGATCGAAAAAGCGTTGGGTTTGATGAGGAATCTGAATGATTCCTTGGAGTAATTGACGTGCCGTCACCGTGAACCATCGTAAGACTTCTTTGAGACTAGCTTCTAAGACACGGGCTCGTGTTTGTGGATCTTTTTCTCGGCTGATGCCATACAAGGCACGAATCAATTTGACGGGAAGATGTGACTGAAGGGACGTCATGTTCACACTGTGTGAGACAGACGAAAAAGGGTCTGAGGTTTTTATAGATTTTTTTCATGGGAGGAGTGAAATGAAGTCGAGGACGGAGACGTGTACAGGACAGGTCCTCCGTCTTGGCACCAGTGGTGAAACAAGTGGGTACGAAATCGCAAATCCTCGGGGGTCGTAGGTTTCAAATCGACGAGTAAATAGGCGTGTGGCGTTTGAGTGGCATCGTCGTACGCCTGAGTCAGCCAAGGCGTTCCTAACTGTTTGGCTAAGACTTGCACTTGCGATTTATCTCGAGGGCTTTTAAACAAGACCACGTAATGCGCATTGAGACTGATGGTGCGATGGGCTTTACTTTGTTGAAACAAATTTTGGGTGATGTAAATGACACTGGCATTACGGTGATGCCCTTTGCGCGTGAACCACAATTTAATTTCTTCTTCGTCTTCTCCTAACATGTCGTCGAAAATGACCAAATGGGTTAGACGGGAGTCAGAGACGATGCCGTCGTCTTCTTTAGGAATGCCTTCCACAAACACGATGGAATCGCCTTGACTTTCTCGCAAGAGGCTGTACGCCGATTGCCACTCTTTGTAACACCACACGATCCGTTGAGGGGGCCGATCGATCAAATGATGTTTATGTTCGATCAAACGTTTGACGAATTCGGTTTTGCCCGAACCGCTAGGTCCAGCAATGAGCATGTTAAAGGGATGGCGAAGATACAAAGCCTCCCAACTGGCACGATCTAAGTGTTCGTCGATGACTTTGACAGTAGAGGAAGAGGGAGCAGAGACAGCAGAGGTAGCCATGGTATGAGAAATGTCACTTGTGACACGAAAAAACAAACAAGACAAGAGTTTATATACTTTTTCAGAACACGTTTATTGAATGTTTTTTTTCAAATATGAACACGAAAGACAAAAATACATACAACCCAAATAGTGATGTACAGGAATATAAAACACAGCAAAGCGATCAAAGTGAAATATAAACAAGTGTCTGTACAACATGTTTTGGTTAACCAAGATGTCCTAGGGACAGTGTGTAATGTTCTTACAGTTTCTACATGAGGTATTGTCACACAAGTGTCCTCCCGGAATGACCTTTCAGGCATGTCCATGACAGTCCTGTCCTGAAGCGAGTGGTTGTTCTCGGTGACGGGTTCTTCTGGCACCGTCACTAACACGGGTTGAAAAGTAACTTTTTTCCTTGAACAACTCTTGTGCATACTGGGCCACTTCTTGGGTCCAAACCTCAAAACCCCCCTTTTTCCAATCACGAACATCTGTCCAATGAGGGTGTAAGTCACAAGCTACACACACATCGTCATACACGTCTTGGGTCGCTAAAAGTTGACGAATCTTTTTTTCCTGTTGAGGTCGAGAAGTATCCAGATGAAAACGCAAGGCTTTGAACAAAAGGAGTTTTTCGTGACCATTTAAGGCCATGGAGGTGGTAAGTACTGATCGTAAAGAGTCCACAAGGAATCGGCTGGTAAACGAAATCCCAGAAAACAAGTCACTAAGACACACACCACTTGTCGTCCAAAATTGAATGGATACAGTTCTTGTAATAATTGATGGTAATGATCCACAGTTTGAATATGGTCATTGAGTTCCTTCCACGGAATCTGTTGGATGACATGTGACATAAACCGTGGCATGGCAGCCTGTTTTTATATTCTCTTTTTTTCGGATGCAATAGACGTACTTTCTAGCCAGAGATCTTCGTTCTCCAGTAGGGAATCTAAATCTTGCATACTGTAACCGAAACGTCAGAGTTCGTTTAGGTGTTTCCTCTTCCTCTAAGTAGATTCCACGTAAAATATGTTGGTAATCCTTTAACTTGTCTTCCTCAATGCATTGCACTAGGTGAATCTCGAAGTAACCATAATCATGAACATGTCGATCATTAGCGACCTCAAAGTGTTGAACAATGTCTGACCATTGAAAGAATTTCTGACGAATCAGTTCTCTTATACCATTCAGGTACCAGTGGTTAAAGATCTGGTGACGTATCGGATGCAATTGTTCTTTACGTTTCACTTGTATTTTGACCAGCTCTCGGTAAATGCGTTCTCTCAACTCCACAGGCAAAGCACGAATGTTCTCTTGTAAAGTATCCATGAATAGGTCATACTAAATCCTCTTTGGTCTGACACAAGAAATGTACTCTTTGCACAAACATGGTTTCACTTCAGTGTCGAATTTAAATCGTTGAGTCACTAATCTACACATTACAATTCGTTCAGAAGTTTCCTCTTTCACCAAGTTGACATTGTGTGAAAGATGTTGGTAATTCGTTAACTCTTCCTCTGGAATTCGATGCAATACGTTTACAATGTAGTAGATAGAATCGTCAATACCAAACCATTCCTTTTTATAACCAGGAGGTCGTTGATCAATGTCTGTCCAATGGAACACTTTCAATTGAATCAGTCCTTGTATAGCCTTCAGGTACCAGTGGTTCAAACACCGGTGACGTATCGGATGCAATTGTTCTTTACGTTTCACTTGTATTTTGACCAGCTCTCGGTAAATGCGTTCTCTCAACTCCACAGGCAAAGCACAAATGTTCTCTTGTAAAGTATCCATGAACAGATGATTATGGTAAGAAGTTACTTCAATGTCTCGGTCCCACTAAAGGTAAGTAATGACAATTCGGTGACCATCGAGCATGTTCTACGTAGGCCGAATCTTGCGGTTCCCAGTGGTGAAGTGACACACCGCAACTGAAGCACTTGACTTTATCTCCTTCGCCCAAGTCGAAAAATCCGGCTCTGGCTAATTCTTCGGGGGTCGGTCCTCCCAGATACTTTGGCCATTTTCCTTTGAACGATTGAAGACGATTTTCAAAGTCGCAGTATTCCGACGAACGCACAGGAAACGAATATTCGTTTTTCACAGGTTCGTTTCGATGAGGGTTGAGTGAAATGGGTAGGAGTTTGCTCAGGGCTGGATGACATCCGTAGGGAGGTAAACGTGAAGGTCGACATTCCCCTTTAAAACGAAACCCAGTAAAATGTCCAAGAGGACGAGCAGCATCGCTTTCGCATCCCACAGGTTTGACACGCACAGCATCACTTTCCATGACAGGGGTAGGGGCACTAAAGTTCCCATGATGCTTTACGGCATCGCTCAGGTCACAAGGTACAGCATCGGTCCCATCGCAAGGCTCACAATCGCACTCGTCTGCAAACTCCGTTACGCAATTACAATGGTAACCACATGGACAATCGCAGTTTCCTTCCGGACATTTTCCGTCGCAATGCATGGGTCTTATCCATCCAGTATTAGTCACACTAGAGGAAGATACAACTTTTTTACAATCCCCAAACTGGAACGATGTCTTTTTCAAAGTATTCATCTTGTTCGCTCAGTCTTGGTAGTCACAATGAACTATCGATCTTGACCATAGCCCCCTTTTTATACTAGTCGCAATGCAGTCTCCAGCTTGTACATCTTTCCTTTTTTACGTTTTTTATGTCTTGTTCTGGAAGGTACCGTCTCTAAGGTACCGTCAACATTGTACCGTAGTGTGATGGGTGGAAAGGCCATAGAAAGGTAAGGGCAGTGCGGAGACCATCGAGTATGTTCCAGAATAGCTGAATCTTTATAGATACATAGATCCATTCGTAACTTCAGTCCGCAAGCAAAACACTGTACCTCGTATCCCAATCCTGACTCAGGTCCCAAGTAGACAAATCCTGTTCTAGCTAAAACATGCGAAGAAGGTAATACTTCCCTATCCGTAGGCCATTTCTGAAACGTGTCCAATCGACGGGCACAATCACAATAGTCAGGTAAGAAGAATGGAAAATGGTAGGGTTTGAACTTGGAGTTCTCATCGGGTTTCTCACTCGATTCTTGCTGTGGCGAAGTCATCTTTCTGGTGGGGTAACTATCCTCTTACAACCAATGTTTTATACCAACGTGTCCATACGGTAAGGTGAAATGATTGGGAAGTCGAACTCGCTTCTGGTACACGATTTGATAGACTTTTTCCAAGGGTCGACTGACGATGTGGTGAGTGGGTAAACGTACAATCTTGTTCGGTTGATAGGTGGTCACTTTAAAGTTTCCATCCTCTCCCGATTGCAAGGCTTCTTTCAATACCCCAAAATTGACCACTCGACTGGTACGATAATTCAGAGTTAGTCCTTTCACTTTGCACATCGTGTGCACTTCTCCTTGTTTGTCCCGGTATTCGTAGCCGTAATTTTTGGGACCACCACTGACGAAACTTAGAATCTTGTCGTCGGGATGCTCGTCTGTCCAGGCTCCTAAACGGTCTCCTTCGATGTTAGGGTGATGTTGAATCGGGTGATGGATGTAAATGCAACTGTCCGTGTCAAAGTACAGGACGCGTTCTTCTAACAGTTCTAAAGCTTCGTACAATTTTAAGCGAGCATGAGCTGTCACGTAAGCCGCAATGATGACATTTCCAAAAGGGTCGTCTTGCACAAAGTCCAGATCTTCTTCGTAATTGACCAAGATCAAATTCTCTCGAACGACGTCCACGTGTTTCATGTATTTGGTTTTGTCGTGAATCATCTGGAAGTAGCGGGAAGGTTCTGTCAAATATTCCGTCTTGGGTAAACACGGTCGTTGTGCCATTTTACCCCACAAGCAATTTAACATCACTTTGGCAAACGATCGCCTGCCTTCGTTTTTCTCGATGTGGTCTAAAGAGATGCCTTCTTCTTCGTAGTATTTCTCTTTGAATTGTATTTGGTCTTCGGGAGTGTGACACCAGGACGGATAGCCGCTGGCTTCTTGTTTCAGTTTCAAAAAGGCATCCACGTAGTCGGCGAAAATGCCTTTCTGACTGGGATCACCCTTGTGGTATTGTTGTGTCTTGGGAAAGTGGCAAATTTCGTACACTTCTAACAGTTGGTATCCCATGTCCAGAGCTTTGAACAATTCCACGCTGACCCAGGTTCCCGTCAAGGCCCGTTCTTCCTGGGTGTGCTGACAAGCTTGGTCTTGGTTGCACGTTTCGGCACAAGTACGGCACAAGGGAAACATCAGTTTGCCTTGACAATGGTGAGGTAAGACGGGATGGTAGAGGTTCGTGGGAGGCAAAACTTTGCACTTGATCAAGCCTTCGTATTGTCGAATGTTTTTCAGGTCGATGTGTTCCGTCAGCAATTGCGGGTGCCCTACGGGAAAGCGACAATATTTGCACACGTAGGGATACAGCGAACACACGTCCAAGTATTTGATTTCTTCTCCTTTCTCTTCGTCGGCTTGGTACAACAAACAGGTGGCATTGGTCCTTCCTCCGTACAAACTATCCCTCGGGTTTAGGGGGTCCATCAGCTTGTAACTTTCCACGGCACGTTTAAACTCGGAATCGGTTTTCATACGGTGATCGTATTCGTGTTCCCACATTTCCACCACTTGGTATCCTTCCTGTTCCAACTTTAGGCGCCGCTGACAAGTGTCCTGGTACAAGTCTTCCATGGTTCGTTGCAAAAACTGATTTTTAGTGCCACGGTCAGGGTAACAGACGGGACATCCGTGAAATAAACAACCGTTAAACTCGTACACGATCTTGGGGTTTTCTAAGTCCCAGCCATCGACCGAATACGTTCCGATGGTCTTTTCGCCCCCTCCGTTGCGGGCATGCTGAATCCACTTGTCTTCCTTGTCGCACAAGTAATGTAACCAGCGTAGGGCTTTGACCGAGTATTGACGTTTGACATAGTTGGTCGTTTGAGGACTGATGACAGCCACGGTCTTTTCAGGCATGAATCGTTGTCGATACACTAAGGAACACGCTTTGGCAATGGTGCAAGCTTCTTTCAAAGGATCGACCCCTCCGTGTTCCATGAACAGTTCTCGAAATGTTCCACAGCAACGCCGTAAAATGTCCACGTCGGAACGACAATACTTTAGCATTTCTTCCTGAAAGTCGAAAGGGTCCGAGGCGTGAGCCTGGTACCAAGCGTAGAAAGCTTCTCGTTGTTCGGTACGCATGTTGTCGGGGTCGTAATAGTGAGCTTCAGGTAAATGGGGTAGAACGGCGTGTTGATTGGCTTCCGTATTGAAAAAGTGTGGAAAGTACCCTTTAGCCATTTCTGTCATTCCAAACGTTTTAGGCATTCGACTCAAAGGCATGGCCAAGTAACTCATCGAATCTTTAAACTGCACTTGTCCCACTTGCATGAAAATGATTTTGGCTCCGTTCAAAGTCACTTTAGGACGCTCGGTGCCTTGTTCCGTATAGTACCTCAAAAGAAACTGTCCATCGTATCCGGAGAAATTGTGAGCCATCACCGTGGCATGACGATGACAATCGCCGTAACGTTCGATGTCCTCTTGGCTCCATGTCTTGTCGACGGGGTCTAAGACCCATTGGGCAAAATCGGCTAACGTGTTGGGTCCCCGAAAGATTTTTTCACGCCCTCCGGGAATCTTGCTGCAGTGAGGGCAATGACTGAAGATAGGTTCTTGAATGCACTTCTCGCACGCTCGATGAGCCACGCAGAAATTAGGAATGTGAATGCCAGTTTCTTGCATACATTCGAAATCGAAAAAGATGAAATTGCCTTTCTTCTTGTGACCGTCCTCTTTCTCAGGTGGGGGTTGGTATTTTTGCACGTAACATTGGTGTTCCAAGTCCACGATGTGGTGACAAATGTGACATTTTTTCTTTCCTCGACATACGTGTGCCTTGACACTATTGGTACGTATGCCTTGTCCACACGCGGGGCACAATCTCAGCAGTTGACAAGCGCATTTCTTCTGTGAACCTTGCGTCTTCAGATGTTGTTGGTAACAGGTAGGGCTGACAAACGTGCGCAGACAAGTGGAACAAGGCACTGGTTCTTCGCTCAGACAGGGTGAAGAGGCCAAACATCCTGTGCATTTCGATCCACAATGCTTGTGTTGCTCTCGATTGTTATAACCATGGTCACATTTCTCACAGTAATAACCGTATTTCAGGAATCCGGTGATACTGGTAATGGTATCGAAATGTTCATCGTGATGATAAAGATGAATGTATTTTCCGTCCTTAAAGTCTTGGCCTCGAAACAACAGAGGTCCGCGTACTTCTTGAGGGTGCACTTTCAAGGTGTAGCGTGGAGCTAGGGTATCTTGCAATTTTTGCATCTCAGGAATGCCACAGAGTGTGTCTTTGGACAGTCCGGTTTGTTGTAACAGGAGTTCTGCTTCGTTTCGTTGTTTGGCTAGATGGGAACGTTGAATAGTGTTCCAGGTTCTTTTCCATTCTACCGTGTCGTTCTTGTCGGCATAGGTTCGTCCCACCACGATGGCACGGGCTAAACACATCTGGTCATGAGAGTTGTTAATTCGGACAAGACTCTTTTTGGTGTTGCGAAGGTCGTCCACCAATAACATCTTTTTGCGTCCTGTCCCTTGAGGAGGAGAGACGTGGGTCATGTCCAGTGTGGCTTTACCATCGGTGATGTCAAACTGATCATTAGATTGTTGTACGTGTTGAATCTTGTCCATGACTTTGGAAGCAGTCAATTCTGCAGGGGTGCTAAACTCGATCCAAACAGGGGATTTCAAACCGTCGTGTTGTATGGAAAGTCTCAAGCGATCGTCTTCTTTGGGTTGACATTGTCGCTTGAGTGCAGTGAGCAAAGAATCCCACACCTCGGTGATGAACCCTTCTGCTTTCTCTAACGGCACTTCAGCCTTGAAATCTTTAAACTTCACCGTGTATTTGTAAGCCGTGGTTCTAAATTTTCTAGAGGAGCGCTTTTCCGTCTCTCGAATGGAATAGTACTTTTCAGGGTTGACAAAGGGTGATGAACTTGGTTTAGAGGGTTCGGATTCTGGTTCACTCATGTCCTCTTCAAAATCACTGGCATGAATTTGTGCCAAGATTTCAGCCCTGGTACGAGGCGAGAGATCACGTTTCTGCCTCTTACTTTCTTCTTCTTTCTTCTCGAATGAATGGGATCGTTTCATCTTGAAAGCAAAAAGTCAAATGACTCAAGTTCAAACACCATAAACTACTTTATAGTCATAGCAGACCAGCGTATATAAAAGGGTGTGTGTCTTGTCCTTTCACTATTCATTTCACTCTCAAGCCGAGCACAACGATGGAAGAGACTGACCAGATGGAACGTTTCGTCAGAGCTTTGCGAGGGGTCATTAGAAAATTCTCTTCAGACCAGCCTACGGACTACTCTCCTTCCTTTAGAGATAAAAGTCAAGATACTTGCTATATCTGTCAGAAGAAAGGACATTGGTCTTCAGACTGTCCCGACCGTCAAAAAAGAAAAAAAACAGGGGATAAAAAAGACAAAAGTCAAGATACCTGTTATTATTGTAAAGAAAAAGGACATTGGTCTCCAGATTGCCCAAAAAAGAAACAAGAGGAGTCAGAAGAAAAGAGGAATTCTTCAGAAGAAGAGAGGGATTCTTCGGAGGAAGAGAGGGATTCTTCTGAGGAAGAAAGAAGACAGGTGAAGAAAAAGAAACAGGAGAAAAAAAGAAGAAGGGAAGAAAGCGAGGAGGAAGAAGAAGAGGAAAAGAGTGTGACGGTGAAGAAATTCAAAAAACAGAGAGACTAAAGAAGGAGAAAAGAAGAAATTAATGAACTTTTGATTAAAGTGTTGTGTTATAAATTGTGAATTGGATTGTAAAAAAATGGAGAAAAGAATAAATGAATGATATAAGGTAAGAGTCTTTGAGTTTTCATTTTAAAATAAGAAGCTACACTCACGCACTCATACACAGACACGTTCTATAAGGGTAACATGGGTGAGTTATTTTTTGAGTTATTGGCAAATTGAAATTGTATTTCTTTTCGAGAAATGTGGGTGGCCCTGAAAAGGGCCTTTTTTCTTCATGGTGAAAGGGTGAGTTTAAGCAATCAACTTTAACTGCCTTATGCCTTTGCCACGGCCAAGGCCTACTTCTGGACTGCGTAATGTTGATGATGATGATAATGATTGGGTTGAAATCACTAAGGGTGGTAAGGTAGGCTTAGTCACAGGGTTGACGTGTTTAGCTCGGGAAGGTCGTATTCTCTTCGGTCGTGATAAAGAAGTCTGATACATTTGTTTCAGACTTCTTAACTCCGCTAAAATGTCCAACAATACCGTGACCGTTTGATTTTCACCCTCTTGTTTCTTTGCTGCTACTTCTTCTTGCTGTTGTTTTTTTCTTACCTCTTCTTCTTGTTGCTGTTGCTGTAGGAGAAAAGCCTGTTCCGCTTCCTTTTGTCGTTGTATAAATTTCTCCAATTCTTCTTTCTGTCTCTGTCTAAAATTCTCCACTTGCGGTAATGAAGAAGGTAACGAAGGTTCCGGAACAAATTCTTGCGAGGAGAGAAAATCCACAAAATCCCAATTCACCTCTTCTGAAAGTAAGTCCGGGTTCCCTTGGGCGGTCTCCCCTGCTGGTGCACCCCAATGGATCGTTTTCTGAGTTTCCGTCATGTTGAATCACTGTCGCATAGACTGAATGCACACAAGCGCTAGCGAATCTATATTGACTACGTGACGTCACAGAGTGCTCTCTTCGGATTGGATGCGGGCTGACTGAATTCTGTAACGCGTGTTTGGATTGGTGAATGAACTCAATCCGTTTCAATCCTTTCTGTCCCTATAAATAAGCGCCGTTCACTGCATTGATTCACCTATTCTCGGAGCCTCAACATGTGGACCGACGTTGAATCTTCAACCCTTGTGTCAACAATGATGTTCAGGACGGACATGCTCATGTATGTCCGATCCAAGTGGACCGTTGTCTACAGGACCAACAGCAGCCTGTGGATAAGAAGAGTCTACATAGAGAGACAAGGTTGCCTCAAGAGGACTCTGATGTATGGCCCTGCTGTAAGACGAAGTTTGAGGAAAAGAAGATGTCGCAAATGCCCTCTATGTTAAGGGCATATTAACATAAACCCAAAGGCCCTTTTCAGGGCCCCCATATTTCTCGAAAAGAGATAGTCTTTGAATTGCCTACCCCTTTTTTAAATTTAAATTTAAATTTAAATTTTAAAAAAACTTTTTAAAAAAAAATCCCATGTTAAATTTCCCTTGTACGTATAGTATCCCACGATTTATTCCCATGTTAAATTCCCCTTGTACGTATAGTATCCCACGATTTATTCCCATGTTAATTCCCCTTGTACGTAAAGTGTCCCACGATTTTTCTCCATGTTAAATTTCCATTATACGTAAAGTGTCCCAAGGGTGTTTTTAATGCTAATTCCCATTATACGTAAAGTGTCCCCATTCACTACTTACGTTACGCATGCGCGTACGTTGAATTAGTTACTTCATAGTAAATTATTTTAACGGGACTACTGTACACGTTTATGACAAATATCAGGTTCGTATGCGAATCTGCATTTGACAGTTAGAATCTTAAAGATCTTTCAAGTAACATTATTTCGTCCCTCATTACATTCAATATTTATGTGGATACAGTCGTTCTGTTCAGTCGCATACTAGTAAACTAGAAAACAGACTATAATAAATCTATCATTGCATTACGTAGTTTGGAACAATAAACCAAAACAATTATATCCTCTAATATAGATAGAAAAATACGATTCACGTGCCTCTACAGCTGGAGATATTGGGCGGTAAAGTGAACCGCTTACTGACAACACTTTCGTAACGTGTAGTTGCTATCTACCATGAACCTATATATGTACGCAGGCTATGTTGCAATGTACGGTCTGTGTGTTCACGGTATATCGATTTTCTCATTCTAAACACTTCAATCGTACAGCATGGAGTGAACCGAACTGACAACGAAATAATGTACGATATAACTATTATTTTTTACAAACTACCCGCGGGTAGAGCTGTACGCAGAAACGAAACCCGAGTAGGGTTTATTCCAAATACACGTAAACGATAAATATACACAATTCCGTGACATACAGACTGAGTTGTTGTCTGTACCCATCATTATAATAAAATGTGAGCTGTGATATGTAAACATCATTACAAAATAATATGACGACAACCGTCAAAGGTGACGTAGTTGTCATCTGTACCATCATCACAACATAAAGTGACGGAAACTTTCAGACGTGATGAAGTTTACATATATTAATTAATATACACTGGTTCAATATTACTATCTATAAAGCATAGTTAATGTGATTGGGATCTGGGAAATATATTTTAAATTAGAGTTGATGTGATGGTGATCTGGGAAATATTATTTTCATATCAGAGTTTTGTTGAGGATCTGGTAAATATTATTTTAAAGCATAGTTGTGATGGGGATCTGGGAGATATTCTTTTCAAATCAGAGTTGTGGTGGTGATCTGGGAAATATATTTTCAAAGCAGAGATGATGTGATGGGGTTCTGGGAAATATTTTTTAAAGATATAGTCGTTATGTGGCTACATTTGCATTTCTTGAAGGATAAGAAAAAATGTTATATTCAAGATGACTTTCACATCAACTCTCAGAAGGCTTTTAGCATAAAAGAACATTATATTGATTTGAACAAATGCACCGAAACTTTGAGAAATCGTTCTGGTAAGGAGAAAATATAGAGGAAGCAAGCATGGAAAAGAACGGTGTAGCATGTATGAGAATCTGGCCAAGCGCTTTTTAAACATACGAATACCATTTTCAAGGTGGAAGACAAACAATTAACAACTACAAATACAAAATAACATAAAATAGCTTAAAATAACATATATACTTACATATATTTGCGTTATTGAAACTAAAGTCAACGAATAAAATTCAGAAGGCATGAAACTATCTACTTTTAACTATTTAAAAGTTTTTAATCAGAGTGTAAATTTTGCAACAACACTCATTTGCAGTCAACTTGCTATTCTACTGACTGAAACAAACGCAATGCAACATGATATGGCCTAGTGCAATGCATGACCAACCAACAATGTATCTCTGATAATGTCTTTCTGTTTGTCTATCTGTGTATGTATGAATGTATGTATGTATGTATGTATGTATGTATGTATGTATGTATGTATGTATGTATGTATGTATGTATGAATGAATGTATGAATGTATGTATGAATGTATGTATGTATGCATGTATGTATGTATGTATGTATGTATGTATGTATGTATGTATGTATGTATGTATGTCTATCTGTATGTATGTATGTATGTATGTATGTATGTATCTGTATGTATGTATGTATCTGTATGTATGTATGTATCTGTATGTATGTATGTATCTATCTGTATGTATGTATGTATGTATGTATGTATGTATATATGTATGTATCAATGTATGTCTATATGTATGTTTGTTTGTATCTATGTATCTATGTATGTATGTATGTATGTTTGTATGTATGTATGTATGTATGCATGTATGTATGTATGTATGTTTGTATGTATGTATGTATGTATGTATGTATGTGTATGTATGTATTTATGTATGTATGTATGTATGTATGTATAAGCATTTAACGGCACTTCGGCACAATGATGGTGCCATGTAGAAGTAAAGTTCAAAATATTTTAAGAATTGTAAAAAAAAAACTTCTAGTCAGACAGGCCTATCGAGCGATATGTAAACATGACGAGGTAATGAGTTTCTAACATGCTTCCAGAATTAAGAATGAGATGAGGGGAAACGGGTTTCTACTTTACTCCTCTTGATTCGGGCCGCCTGCTCTGTGAGCGAATCCATTAAGATCCTTTACTATTATGATTTAGAGGTTTCAGTTTTGATTGTGGGCTATTCTTTCTGCGTATTACGGGGTCATTCATATGCAGGTAGTGTTACCCCATTTAACTCGATGTTGTTCAATTTATAGTACTACTTGCAATATTTTTACAAGATAGCAGATTGGTGGTTTCCTCTCTTGCTTTTTCCATACTAGTATTCCCTCATCTTTTTGGGATATTAATGTACAGTGACGTTACATTGAGACATACTGAGTTTTTTTTGGTTGGTTAATGGTCACTCTGTTTACTTTTATCCAGGAAATATCACGATGATATGAGTGAGTGTGGAGACAAGTTTTGTCAGGTGAAAGTCGAGGTCTTCATACATTCTCTCCCTACCGTGATCATTCCCAAAAATAACTGGTCTCCTGAGATTTCCAAATGTTTCAGTCTTGGGTAGTATGTACACTCAGCATACACTAGCGTTCTGGGAAAAGGTTTTCCTGTGTTGTTTCGTCTAGGTGTCCTTCTTGAACATTTCTTCGTTTGAGATACTTTCGTACTTTCTGTGGTTTGATCATTGTTTTCATATCTAAGTTATGTTTGCCTGTGTACATGGTTGGTTTCCCTGTCATGTGTTACAATCGTTTTTTTGGCCGGTTTAATGGCACTATCTGTTTTAATACTTGTAGGTCCCCCTTTTCTATCTTCTTCGTGTTAGAGCTCGTTGACCTTTTACTTGGATACTGGGTAATGCCACATTTTGCTGACAATATGAAATAGTCACATTAGAATTGGAGCTATTTGGTAGGTTCCGGTCACTCTTTATCGGAACAAATGTGTGGTTATAGCTGATGGTACTTGTTCTATTTCCGCCTTTGACTTTACAGCCAACTAAACCGTAAGTCCCAATGTTCTGATGATTTCATCAGTGCCTTTAGAAATTGTCTCCTATCGTAGGTTTTGGCTTGGGGACATAAACTGGGATCATTGAAGAGTAGTTTAATTTCCGCGTCCAAAATGTTATCTGTCTAAATCTGGGTTTAGATAGAATTTGTATTGTAAATATGTTATTTGACATGGAATGCGATTCTTGGCGATTCGTACGAGTTTGCATCAATAACTTTATTGTTACATCGTCATTGGAATTACACAAATTCGAAATCATTATTGAGTTATCTGAACCATTGATTTTCATTGTGAATGCAGTTATTCTGGATTGGTTTAACTGCTTACTCTTATACTAGAAAATTGCATGTTGATATTTATTCCAGAGATTTTCCAAGAGTAATTTTCAGAAGAATTTTTTCTTGAAGTTTAAAAAAAAGAATTGTGGACATTTAAAGGATTTGAAGGATAAGACCAGAGCAAACCCTTTTGTTACATGTCACAGTAGGCCTTTAATGTCAAAATAAGGTGCCTTTTCACCCACCAGAAACAGGACTTTCTTACGGTCTATCCTGTATGTTAAAATGTAGGATAGTGTTGTTATATGATTCTTTAAAGTTGATGATGAAAGAAATATTATCAGCATACTAAATAATATTCGGCTCTAAATCATTTTTGATATTGATCCAATTTTTTCGTTTTATTATTATTCACAACTTGGTAGATGAACGTGGTATGCCATGTTAGAACTATGTTATCTGGCTTCGTGTGCAGTGATTCAGTAGTGTTCAACTTGATGCACAAATAAAGTGCCACGTGATGCAAATTTAATCCGACTTTTCGTGCCATCGTAAAACGTATCCTTTATTTTGTTTACGTTAAAAATGGTTGTCGGAATCGCATTATCTGTAATTTTAATATTGTATTCACTCTTAAGCGGCGGGGCCCCGAGTGGCCGGGTGCTCTAAAGCGCACAGGGTTACGGATCATTTCTTCCTCACCTCTGTCTGGGTGGGTTCGAGTCTCAGGTTCGGCCAATGTGGATATATGAGAAAGTTGTCTGTAGCTTCTCGTGGGTCGGTGGTTCCTTCCAAGGTTTTCCCAGGTTCTTCCTCCACCTTTTATACTGGCTGTCATGTACAGACTAATCTTATGCTGAAAAATGGCGATAAACCAACAACCATTCTTAAGCAGTTCTGGATATTAGTATGCAAACTTGGTTTTTCAATCGCTATCTACACAGGAGAGCAGATTATTATGTCTGCAGATCCAACATAAAAACTATAGATCCTAAACCGTTCATATTTCCATCAAATCTGTTGTTTCACAACAAGATCAATGCGAACAGCCTGAATATGAAACACACACCCACCCAGTGACATCTGAAAAGGACAAATATTGCCAGCACAGCTAAAAAGCATGGACTGAAGATCCTCTAAAATAATCGGTTTTGTTAGTTACGGTTACATACAAAGTGACTGACCTTAATTCTTAATTTCAAATTCATACTGTGTTAACAATGACTGAATCGGTGTCAACTCATTTTCGTCTCATAGTGACACGGGCTCTAAGAATTAGGTCACTAGCTACTAACCACTAACATAGTTCCAGCAAATGTCGAGCTGTTGACATGAGATAGGAATAATGAGAGCAATCAAGTTTCTTAAGATTATAATCCTTATTCCAAGCGTTATCTTTCATATTTCCTTCTGGATACGTGAGATAAAATGTATAATTTCATGTCTCACTTCGAAAGTTTTATGTAGTTTGAGCATGCTTGTCAAAAAACGGTACAAATTTACACTTTTTATCATTATTTTTTTTTTTAAGTGCAAGGAATCAAATTTGCCAAATTTGCGCTAATAAAGTAAATGACTAACTCTGTAGAATAGATTTCCACTCTTTCAAAAACCAAAATATTTAACTTCCCTATTTGAAAAGTAATGTGCATACATTTTTAAAAGATATCGTGAGCACTTTGTACTTGATTCTGAATAAAACTCACCTGGAATACATTTATATACCTAGAAAAGGAATATATAATATTCAAAGTCAGAAATATGTCATATTTTAAGTCAGATTATGAATATAAGAAGAAAATTATGTGCAGTGCTGAGACATACGTGTCAAAGGTATATTATTTATAGCAACAAAACAAATTCACTGAAGCCTGAAGCCCTTTAAAACAAGTGGACAATGCTATAAACGAGAGGAGAGTTGAGATACATGCCAGATATATTCGCCAATTAACTTTTTCTCTCCAGAAAAGCTATTTTAAATTAATAAGTAGACGATCCAAAAATCTTAATTGTTTCCAGTTGGGTCGCATCATGGAGTTCTCCTGACTCTCACGATTGTAATTGATGTGTGTAGTGCCCCGTTTAAAGTGTTAAGAATATATTTCTGTGCATGATCCACATTCAGTGAAACCAAATTCGCTAGACAATTTTTAACGTCGAAATTTAAAAGATGTTGTTAATGAAACTGCATTGTAGGAGAACATGATCGTGAAATAAATCCTCTTTCGTTGATAGTTTCATAACATAAATTTTGACATACAAGTCTTTTGATAATTTCTGAACAAAGCACAAATGTTGAGTCATCTTTGTGGAAAGGAAAACAAACACATGCATGTTCGGAAAACTTTATTGATAGGAAACAACTAAACTTTGAGTCTGATACGAAACTGAAAATATGAACAGTGCACCACATGTATTTTCCCCACTAACCACCAAAACTAACGTTGGATTTAGGTGTGCGCTATACAGAAATACCAGCGTGTGATCTTTTTAGGTGGGTGGGTTTGAGTTGAATTTTCATCGAACTTAGATTGCAAATAAACGAGAATAATTGTGCATTGATGCAACAAAAAAAAATGATTTTGCATACAGTTAACTTGTTAGATGCTACTGAGTATTCAGTTTAATTCCATGTGAAATTTATATAATTAACTCTACCCTAAACTTCACTTTTATGATTTTAATTTCTGACAGGCAGGACCTACTTAAATATTTCCGTTGCCATGGAGACAAACAATATGGGCCACAATGGTATGATAATAAATTTCTATTCTTCTCATTACTATTCAAGCATATCAATTTCTACATATTTAAATTTTTAGCAAACACACCTAAATAGGTAAGCCATGCTGATTATTCATTTTGAAGCCCGCGAGACCCATTTCATGTCCTAAACTAGTCAATGTTTATGGTGGTCACCAAACAAACATATTCATGCTCAAGAATAAACCAACAAAGCAAATGTAAACCGAATTACATATTTAATTTATGTGTACATTTTTAAACACAATGCTCGTGCTTTTCTTTTTTGGCCCATGTCCTCCACCTTAAACGGTATTGGTAATATTAACTAGCAACCAAAGCTACAAATTTAATATCCATCACACTGTGTGTAGAGACCAATACTCAGTAAACTGCTGCCAAACACCTCACACACACCGTCCAGCAGCCAGCATTGTGTGTGTGTGTGTGTGTGTGTGTGTGTGTGTGTGTGATTTGGATTTAAACGTAGCTTTAACAATTTTTCAGTCATATCGCTACGATGTCTGCAGTGTGGCAGCTTATAGTGATGTCTATCACTGGGGTATCATGCCGCAGACATTTAGCATGATGTCCCACCAGTCACATTATCCTGACACCTGGCCGACCAGTCCTAACACTAACCTTTTAATGCTGAGCGCCAAGCGAGACAGCTGTTAGTAACATTTTAGAAGTCTTTGGTATGACTCGGCCGGGGATCGAACCCACGACCTTCCACATCCCTGGCGTACGCTCTAACCGCTAGGAGACCGGAGCGGTCGCCAACATTGTACTATACACGTTACGTGTAGTGAAAATACATCATACCAATTAGAAGTTATTTACCTGTCTGAATCAACACATTTTTCCTACTTTCACCTAGGTTTGGAGAAATTATCTTTTTTCTGGGGTCAAAGAGGCATCTTTCAATGCGTGTAATCATCGTGTGAAGTCGGTTTTCAGAACGGTGTTACCGTACGAAGATCTGATCTTGATGCAACTACTCAAACCATGTTTTCGTTGTCGAACGGTACATAGGATTCATGTTATAAGTCACAGTGGAATCGTTGTCGAACGGTACATATCATGAATATGTTTTAAGTCAAAGTGGAATCGTTGTCGAACGGTACATAGAATACATATGTTATAAATCACAGTGGAAGCGTTGTCGAAGGGTACATATTATACGTATGTTATAAGTCTAAGTGGAATCGTTGTCGCAAATCTTGTTTCACGGTGACGTTTCTTTTCGAGAATACAGTATTGTGTCCAGGATCTCCTGCTAAACTAATAATGACACGATCATAAACGATTTACAGACAGAAAGATAATGAAGGTGCACAAATTCTCGGTGAAAGTTTCACGACTTTTGTCCTTTATTTTCGACAAGTATGGCGGAACCCTCTTTCAAAGGAATGGCTCTCAGCAAAGGAACAGCCATATTTCCCACCGCGTTGTACTTAAATACACAAACATCAAGGTTCAGTTTGATAGGGTTGCGAGTATAGTTGTTGAATCGATCCTTGTTATGAATGTCGTTTGAGTGTGGTGCCGTGTTCGTGCTCACGACCAGAATATAAAGCTAACTGGAGAAAAACTGATACAGCTTTTTTGTTACAAAAATATATTATAAGCTTCAATCTGTCGATATGTGGGTTTTAACTTGTATTTTGACAAACTAGTCATTGAAAACAGCTGAAATCGAATCGAAGAGATATTGGGCATCCAAATATTGTCCTGTAATATCCATCATGGCATTTACTTTCAGCTGATGATTCACTGATGAGGTTATTTTGGATTCCTAAATGACACGATCATTTTTATCGAAGTGTTCTTAAAGTTCATCGTTTAATATTTCTACTTTGAAAGTTCTTTGATCTCCAAACACTTTCTCGACATGAGTAGGATGAATGATTTATACCAAATCTACTTCCCATGGAGCTTCCTGATCCAAATATATAGCTTGTGGTAATTGGTTGTAAAACAAGATTTTGTGTCGCTGAGAAGTGCGTCCATAGATCTGCGTAATGTTCAATAAAATTGATTAATCATACATTGACGATTCTCATATCCTAATAGTCACTCGATGTCAAGGAATGAAGACTCTAGAAGACGACAACTGCCGATGGGATTATGAGAGTTGTTGTTGGCGCAACTACCTTAGCTGTTGCTACTTTCAGTACATTTCATAAACGTAACGGGACGAGGATAACCAATGCAACGACTGAGTATAAATGTCCATCGTTGTTTTTATCCTTTCCAATAATCATTTACTTTTATTTCTTAGTCACTCGTTTCAGGCAAGTATAAACTTCCTTTAAACACTTCTCCGTTCATGTCATCCAATTGGAAGGTTTGTTTTTTCCAATGCAAATGTTTTTCTAATGCAAGCCAAATATCCTATGTTTAAATTGATTTCTTCTCGCCTGATGCATCAGACGTTAGAACAAAAACATTGCTTACGTTATACTCCCAAGCTTTTATACCATCTCATGCAAGGGGTGACTATCATGGAAGGATCTGGGTTTTAACTCCATTTGGAAATCAGTTGAGTAGTGTATTTATATGACTTCCACCAAATATATTTTTAAAAATAAATAAAACTATAGGTATGTTTGTGGGTATAGTCCTTCTGTAAACACAATTACCTTTCGCATTTTTAAAGATGGATAGAAATTTCTGTTTCTAACATGTTCAAAACTCCATGAACGATGCGTACATTCCAATTCTTCCCATCATGTCTACTGTCAAAAGCAGATAAAGCTGCTACAAACGTGCAGTTTTCATTCTCGAACAAAAAACTAGTCTGTACTTTTACACCTCCCTGTCTATCTCTCGCCCGCTTATTCTCTTTGCCTCAGCCTTTGATTTGGCACACAAAATTCCATCCATTACATTGCGATCGTTAAATGAAAATTGAAATTTAAACTTAAAATACTGAAAATTCAAACCAAGAATAAGACAATTCAACATGAAAATTAAAAGATAAAACTTAAATAACAGCAATGAAACTCAACACTAACAAATGAAATTGAAAATAATAAGTTTGGATTTAAAATAAAACCAGAACAATTGCAAATCAAAATTAACACAAAAGAAATTCAAGATGTCAATTTCACAATCAAAATTGATAAAGAAAACCCGGTAGTGAAAATTAAAATATTAAATAATTCAAAATGAAACTTCCAATTGAAAACGGAAAAATTTAAACATAAAATGGTGAAACATGATGTTTTGAAAATTAACTTTGAAAGTGAAAAATTAAGAAATTTAAAACGTACAAAGTTATTTTTAGATGGCATAGAGACTCGTACTGTTATGAAAGTTTTATAATTGTATTTCAAGCTAGCATTCCAACATGTTAAAGCCATGAACATGCTAAAATTGCATTTCAATGTTTGAAGTCATAAAGACCCCAAACCTAAACGTATAGCCTCTATGTTCCATTCTCATATTGGAAATAACTACTGATCCAGAAGTACCACATGTTACCTACTGACTGGAATTAGGATTTTTCCATATCAGTTTTCGTGGACTACACTTTTCGCATATCAATTTGTGTGGACTAGACCTTCCGCACATCAATTTTTGTGGAACAGACTTTTCCCATATCAATTTTCGTGGACTAGACTTTTCACATATCAGTTTCCGTGGACTAGACTTTTCGCATATTGATTTTCGTGGACTAGATTTTTCGCATATCAATTTTCGTGGACTAAACCTTTCGCATATCGATTGTTTGAATATTTGTTCACTACCTACACCCTCGACTACTAACAGAGTTGCAAGTATATCAAGTTTATTGTTGAAAATTAATATATTTTACCAGTAATCAACTTTTATTGCAAGCGATACACAAATTCTTACTTTCACAAATTTATATTTTATCAATAAAACCGTTGCATAAAAGAGTATATACTTACTGTTGAAGCTAACAAGCTCGTACCAAAAACAACGTTTCTTGTCTATGATGCTTACAAATTGACTGTTTGGTGCTTGGAAATTAAACAATTACATTCTCTTCTAAACATTTGTTTCAATCACTAGTATTTGAATGCTATACAAAATGCTGATTGGATTAAAATACTCTCATAATCAGAAGACATTCTTGTAATGAACAGTTTAGAAGAGCGAACGGAGTTTACCTCATGGGCTGCTGGACAGCAGTTACAGTTACTCTGTATAGATTCAAGTGAAAGATAGAGAACCATTGCATCCAAAATGGCATAGACGTTTTGACCAGGATATCTAAAGGTTTAAAGTATTCAGATTACTTTGAAATTTTTTAAAGGTCAGACATTGTTGAACTGCGAAGATATTACAAGGCTTGCCATGTCACGACTTGTCATCAGAGTTACATGAAATTCCATGGAAGTATTATAATGACAGTTCAAGGTCTCTTCCTCTTCGTTTTTGCTACAAAGGTTTTATACATTTTTCTCAAAATGATTTAGCTCTACCAAATGTATTGTAACAAACAACGCATTTTTCTGTCAGTTATAGGAACGCTCGTGCCTATGTATGTATTGAAAGTGAACTCATCGCCAGCTGTCTTTCGACAAGATTTGAATAAAACTGGAGTCAATGACAATCGTTCCCAGCATGATGCTATGTCCACGCATCCTGTTATCAAGGCATTATGGGCAGTTTCAAAGATAACATATACAGCTATACGCATGAGATCAACCAGCGGAGATGCAATGTTGATTGATGCGAATTTCTGTTGCACGAAGAGGCTGTGAAGAGAATTTTTCCCCAGAAGGACTATGAAGTAGTGTGCAATTTGTTAATTCACCTTGGTTAGCAACCACAAATGCCCATTATAGAGCCACCCAAATCTCTACGAAAAGAGAAATACAGCTCAGAATCATTGGCACTCTCTATCTTGTATGTTTTATGTTTGTTTAAGTCTAGGTTTTGTCACAGTCCACTTAAACTAAAACCCACTTCAACCGTTTCTTGTATTTGATGAATGTTTGTGGGTATATATTATTTTAATAAGCACTCCTGTCCTTTTTGTGTGTGTGATAGTGTGTGTATATTTGTTATAATTCTTTTATATCATACTTTTTTCGTATAATAGCATGTATGTTGTATTCGCTAATAAGCAATAAGTAGATGTTGCATGATACTCAAAACGTTTTGGGATAATACTCAAAAGTGGAAGTTGGATAGTATTCAAAAGTGCTATGATGGATAGTATTCAAAAAGTGATATGTTGAATAGTGCTCAATGGTATCCATAACGTGTGCGTTGTAGTAGTAGAAATAGGTGTTGGACAGCATCTAAAACTTATAACATTTTCATTTCAACATAGGTACCCATACATTCCTGGTATTAGATCACAGGTTACATGCGGGGATCGTATGGGCCCTTCATATTAAATCGATAGAGATTATTAACATCACGATTCTCATAGGTACCGATACCATCCCAAACCATTTATTTAGAACTTAATGTAAACTTTGTACATACCTTGTTTGTCCAACATTAATTCTCGCGCGCAACATTGTAACATCATCAAGCCCGTGTTCCATCATTGCGAGAAATGAATTCCAAACATTTTCCTCCAATATATTTCGCAGAATCTTCCGATTCTGCATTATATTGATGTGGAGTTAATATCGGGCGAAATGCAAGTGCCTGAACTGTAAACAAAACAACGTGCTCTGGATCAGATATTTTGCTTCAAACGCTGCATGGATGCCAAATTACTCATTGTGCAATGCCACCAAATTACACAGATATGTACACCATATTGCTCTCTAAAGAATAAACTATTTCCTTTACCAATTAGCAGTGGCGTCACTCGGGTTGGTGTCACCCAGTGCGGTAGCTCATGGTGTCACCCCCATGGTCCTCCTTCCGTAACAGACCATACAGAATCCTTAGTAATGTCATTTTGGTGTCACCCCCTCTGATGGTGTTACCCGGTGCAGTCCGCACCCCCCGCATCCCCCTAGCGACGCCACTGCTGTGCCTGCTAGTCATGTATTTAGCTATGATCGGTTATCCGCTTATGAAATCCGACTAGACCGAGCAGTGTGTGCTCTGTAAAATTTGCAATTTTTCATTTTGGTGTCACCCCTCTGAGATGGTGTCACCCGGTGCGGTCAGCACCCCCCGCACCCCCCTAGCAAAGCCACTGCCAATTAGTACTATGAATGCCTAAATCTAAGCCATGGGTCACCATCAAATCAAAGAGGAACCAAATACTCTAAAGTTTTCAAGGGGCTACATGTTAGGGTACTGACCCGGAAGTACTATTCATGATCTGAGTCGAAGTAGTTGGAGTATTCTATCGAGATAATCGATGCCTTCAGGTCGAATTCACAATATAGATGCCTTCAAGCCGAATTCACGTTCATGTTATTCACTCTTCCTTTGAAATGAAACTAAGGCACCAGGTATCGTGCTTGTCTTAGACCTACGAGACCCTAGATAAGGTTAATACCCTTTTAAACTTTCATGGAATTTATCGATTTTACATCGTCTAAGTGGATATTGAATGATCTACATAATTATTTAAAACGACCATTACAATGAATAATGTTTGTGTGGATATCTCATCTTGCCTTCAAGTAATAAATCTGTGGATGCTAAAATAGCCGTGACACACCATCGACTTTATATTTATACTCTTTTATCCATAATCTTCCTTGACTTTGAACCACCATGGCACGTACATAGCAAACCAATTTGGTATTGTTTTTGAAATACTAGATGGGTCACCGACCATATAAAATATAACGCGCACACTAATCAATAGATATTTCATTTTGTTCTAATAATACATTTTTTTAAATAGCAGTTGAAAAACTGTTTATGACTTGTAACTTTAATAGCGGTCACAATCAATAGCAAACCTAATGCAACGTATTTTCCTAGGTTTCCTCAGCGTTTCATTTCGTTGTTACACTTCTTTCCGCAACAATTGTTATAATCAGCAAACATGGTTAAAGGACATTTAAGATGTATTCGGTTGAGAATATATTGTATTTATTTACTGCAGCTTGTTGTCATTTCTTATACGAAATTTCAATTGTATTCCTTGTAATTTTATTTTAAAAAATCGGTCTTCAAAACGAATGTTGTGCTTTGTGTATTCAAAATGAATTTTGTGCTTTGTTTTTTCTTTTGTTTTTGTAAAATCGCATGGCGATATTAAAGCTTATAGACAACCTGAAGATTTCACATTCAAAATATACAAAAATCTTCCCCAGTCAATATTAAATATAATCGAGTTCAATTATACTAAGATAAAACATGTGACAATTTATAATGGGCAACTGTCAAACGAAATCCACTCTCATTTGAATACATGATTTTGTGTGCACTCATTTTACTGCTCCATTGATTGTGTCCTTTATGTCGTATAGGCCTATATGTAATTCATCTCTCTCTCTCTCTGTCTCTCTGTCTCTCTCTCTCTCTCTCTGTGGAGTTCATGGGCCTTTTACAAAGAGTCCCCCCCATTTCACCTAACATGGTTTGGCTTAGACGCGTAAAACTTATCTTCTGACCACTATAGAAGCAATAAAACATGCTTTTTGCATGTACCTTACACAGCCTAAATTTGGGATGTCGGTTTTCTTCCAGCACGTTGAATATGTATGACATGGAGTCATCAAGCAACGTTCAAAATGTTAACTGTTATTGCGCTAACGAGGGTGATCATCTTTTTAGCACTGAATTGTTCCAACAGATACATTCAGAGTTATAAACAACTGTGCATGCTCAGTGGTTTAGCTAGGATATTTGGGTCCCTATGCAAAGCTTACTGATGGGCCCCTGCAATGTTAATAGCTAATATATTTTGGCTCCTATAAAAAGGTTACTGATAGGCCCCTGCGTTATTATTAGTCATTTTGCGGGTCCAAAATGACCATATTTGATGGAATGGTATATTGCTAGTCCGATAAACTAAACCAACAAGTCTGTATTGATGCTAATAGACGTAATGTGGGTCTGATGTTATCTTTTTATGAAAATGTGCAAATTTGCTGTGTGCAAATCTTTCCAAAACACACCTGCATAATTTAGACACTTACCGGTACTGGTAACAGCCATATCTAGCGCGAAATTCAAAATGGCCACAGGAGCTCAACATCCGCGAGAAATAGCAGTAAGTATATAAAATATACTCAGATGTGTGCAGATAAGATTGGATGTAGATTTTTGCAGGTTTTAATGAATAGCGATATCAACCCCTAAACTGCCAGTAAATATCAATACAAGCGTGGGGCTGATTTATCGGTCTACTTTATTGCCTGTTCCTAGTTTGTTTCAGTAGTATACAAAAATAACTGGTTTGGATGGGATACTGAGTCCCCTGTGTTCTGGGGTCCCTATGTTTTGCATACGAGTGATATAAGGTAGGTACGCCCCTGTGCGTGCTCTTGAATAGAAATTACATGTTTAACCTGCATCTTTCTGATGAAAAGCGAGTGTAATTTAGTGAATAATAAAAAGAGAAACGGGACAAACTTCTGTGTATCTTTTTTTTCTGCAGTGCTAAATAAGAGAGAGAGAGAGAAAGAAAGAGAGAGAGAGGAGAGAGGTTTCAGATTTAATTATAGCACTGTGCTTTAAGGTCTTGCTGACAGATCGTATTATTTTTTTTTTTTTGGGGGGGGGGCTTATGTGTTGTAACTGTAGCTAATTAATTATATATGCGACATCAACCGTCATCTTTTAACTGTTAATTTGGTTGTTTTGTTAAAAGAAATGGATCTGCAAAAAGCTGAATAAACAGACAGCCGATGGAGCTTAGTGATAAAGTTAGAATCGGAATATAATAATAAACGAACGAATAAATTAATGTTGAAGCGACAAATGGCAAAACGAGGAATATGTGAATGCACAATAAATCAATAATTATATTTTATTAACCGACGGGTGTACACAATAAACTTTAAACATAGGTGAAAAGCCATTAATCCACAATACTTAGAGGATTTGAGCGATAAACAAGTGTTCGTTTTATTTAACCTGCAACAGCTGGTGCTTTGTTTAGTTTGAAACATCTGGCCTTGATTGCATCCTTGAATCCTTCCTGAAAATATTGCAATATGAAATGTAGTAAAGATACAATGAGTGCTGATATAGTCCAATAAAATTCGATTATTTATGGTATTTAAGAGTCAAGAATAAACTATTTTGATGTAGCTCAATAAACTACTTTGATGTAACTCTGACTAATTCTTATATATCTCACCTCGTCATACAAAGACTTTTCACCAAACAATTCTTTGGATCGACCACATTTTTGTTGCATAGACGTGTTTCATGGACAGTCCTATTTAACTTAATAAAAATTAAACTGCTAATTTATGTTCATTAAACCAAATGAATGTTATTAATATTCATTTGTAGCAAACAATGATTATACAGATTTGACCACATTTGACCTTTAATCAGATGTATCATAACTTATATAAGATTATAATAGTCGTTATAATAGAACATATAGACATATTTGTTTTATTTATGAGATATCGACTATAAATTGCAATTAAGCTGTCTTATAAAGTTTCTCACATATTTTATATAATTTATAATATACGTGTAAAGCTTTATAAGATAGTTGATATAGTTTATTAGATATCTCATAAAGTTTACACGATCTCTTATATAATTATAAAATATCCCATACAAATTTAAATATCTTATAAACAGAGTTAAATCTAATATCTCATACATGTTATGAGATATATCATAAAGTTTACACGATCTCATATATAATTATAGAACATCCCATACAAGAATTTAAATATCTTATAAACAGAGTTAAAGCTAATATCTCATAAATGTTATGACATATCTCATAAACTTTATAAGACGTATTTAAGATATAGGCATAGAAGATATCCTGTTTACTTTGTTTTTGACGTTTTACTTGAAATTGTACATGAGATATATTACATGAGATATATCTCAAACGTAATACAAGCTATTTTAGAAAGCTTAATCTATGCTATACTGTTTATGCTATATCTGTAATTTGGCATCCCAAAATAAGGAAAGAATTCACTGGATCAAGACCTGTCATGTATATCTTTGTTATAGTTTATTTTATATTTTGTGGCGTACAGAATATATTACTGAATTTTTATGATGATTATTATTATTAGTAGTAGTAGTAGTAATAGTAGTAGTAGTTGTTGTTGTTGTTGTTTTAAACGAAAGACTACAGATGATTTGTAAAGAATCAAACTCAAGGCATGAAAATTGCAAATCGTTTGTGACAGGACTTTTTGATAGATATTAAACATCAGACCTAAAAGAGGGCACGTAATTTCTACAATGATCTGTCAAAAGCGTGCGTTATCATTTGGTTTCTGTTTGATCATCTGAATCGTGTTGCAGTATTTACAATATATGGGAGAGGGGGAGGGGCTCGAAACTCTCTAATGAACTAGCAATATTTCCATCATCATGATATTCAAAGCCGTTTTATATTCTGTTCGATGATAATAGGGCACCCGAAAATATATAGCACCATTTTTTTAGAGTTTCCGGTTGACAAATCAGTTTCATCATTGAAAGGGCTATTACATTCCATGTACATGCTCCACCTGATCATTGTAACAAAACCTTGGTGCACCTAAATTGATCCGCATGACAATCTAAACCGCTAACAACATGAACAGCTCTATGAGTTAAATAAAAGTCTTACATAATGTATGTCATACACACACAGACACACACACATTTCGTCGGTTTATCCATTTATTAACTAAAAAAGAAATCGTTGTTCTTGTTGTTTTTCTTGTTGTCAGGCCAATTGGCACAACATTTTTAGATCTTTCGCAGAAACATATGTACAAATATTGCAACCTAAAGTGACGTTATGCTTGATCATATCGAAAACAAGGTGAGCATTGTATCGTACATTGTTTTTTGGGGGGTTTTTTTTCTTTCTTTTTTTTGTTTGTTTTATTTTTTGTACGGTGTTAATACAATATGAACGACGCTGCTTAACTAAACACGAACTACTCTGAACATATCAAGCTTAGCGTTATATCGATAAAAAGCATTAAGTAATCCTCATGGCGAAAAGGGGGGGGGGGCTGAACACTTATATTCTACTACAATTTTCCTCCAACTTACATGTTAACATGTAGATCTACATTGTAAACATTGAATATGTCTAGCAAGAGCAAGATATATAGAGTATTGACGCGAAGCCAAATTGGTGGACTATGCCTTATCTTAAGACTGGACGAAAGTGTGGCTTTAGGGCAGTTTTGAAAGCACATATTCTGTACAGCTGCAATTGCAGTTTAACTTCTAAAGATTTCACAACGAAGAATAGATGTCATATACCAACGCCTCCTTTATTAATAGGAATTCTAATTTAGATCTCCTAATTTGCTTCACCAAAAGACCCTAAAATATTATTTCATTTTCTTTAATATTATATATTTGAGGACTCGGTAGAAATGGAGGGAAAAAAGATCAGAACCGGAAGTGACAATCTTAACTCCTTTGACACGTTAATAAGCTTTAAGGCATGAATAATGACTAGTAATCACTGAGAAAAAGAAACCGCATATCTGTCTGGTAAAACAACAAAACCAATTGACAAAGCGGCTGGTTAGGGCTAACTCGAGCGTCGGATATCGAACAGAAGCTATTAACACTACACAGCATGTATTGTTCCTATCCTAAACCATCCAGATTTCTTGTTGACATTCTGTCCACGTACGCTTCCTGGAAAAGTCACACTCGGCCCATTCCTGCTTCCAGGGAATGTGGCATTCGATTCATGTATGCCTGCCTTAAATGTCACATTCGGTATCTGTATGCTTCCCGGAAATGTTATTTTTGGTCCATGTATGCTTCCCGGAAATGGCACATGAGGTCCATGTATGCTTTCTGGATGTGGCACATTCGGAACATGTATCCTTCTCGGAAATGGCACAACATCCAGCTGTGATATTTAAAATCTTTCAAAAGGATGATAATTTTACTCATATACAATTTTGTCATACTGTAATTGCTTTTTTAAAACAGCCACCAGATGGCAACAAGTGAACCTTCAATATATTTCTAATAAGATGTGGTATCTCATCCAGTTAACCTTTGTACATCTTTATATCACTCTTTAGCTTGGCATTTCCCCTTGCCCCTCCCGGTTCGGAATTTGTTTACCCTGTCACATCTCATTGTATCAAGCTCTGTAATGTATTCTTTCGAAATGCATTTATATATTCCACGCTAATCCCCCACACTTAAACTTTTCTAGTTGTGTTATTTTTCTTTATATCCAAATATTAGACACATAATGTAAAACATATTGAATGGCACGAACAACGCTGAGTGACCTTTGGAAAGCACAGTAAGCGTCAGGAAAAAGCCCTAGTGCCAATATTTTGGTCACGGTTTGACCACGAATTGGATATTGAATATATGCCTTGAACACTGCATACTATTAGCGTGTGAGTAAAGGGGGAAAAAAAAAACAGTATGTGCCTGTAGTATTATAGTATAAAAAGGGGTCAATGGCTCAACGGTAAACAAACAACATATTTCCAGGTACATCGTGTTTAAAACTACGGATGACAGTTTTGACGCCCTGAAATGGGTATAATGTCATTGTCGTTTCCGATCCGCGAACATCGAGGAATCTGCATGATACTTTACACACACACACACACACACACACACACACACACACAAACACACACACACAGATAGATAGATAGATAGATAGATAGATAGATAGATAGATAGATAGATAGATAGATAGATAGATAGATAGATATGCAATAAATTGACAAAGAATAGCGCAAACTATGTTTCTAACTAGCATAACCGCTTTCGATTCTAAATGAGTCTTTTTCAAAGGCAAATACAAAACACAATTAAGACAAACAGAAAACAGTAAGCGGTGAGGTTACAAACTTTTACATGTGTATTCCTACAGGAATAAAAGCTTGAAAGTTTTGATGTCTCAGCTATTTGTCCTCAACTTGATGCTGGTGCTGAAACATATTTTATATTGGCTTAGAAATCGATGAGCCATATCGCTATCTGTTTATAATCTAAATTTGCGTAACCGCAAATTATATCACTGAGATTTCATTGTTTTAGAAGTAATTGTAGGCTATTGGGTGACTAATAAGCAACTTGAAAGAATTATTTAAATGAAAATGTACCGGCTGCAAAAAATGATGCTTTTATTTGTGTGCGGCTTCTTTTTCTAGTCTTTTTGGTGTAAACAGCTTGGTTTCAATATTGTAAGGCGGCGAATCAAGTAAGGTTCCTTTTCTTTCCTGGTTTCGGAACTCAAGTTGGGGTTGTGAGCAATTGCAATAAGTGGTACATCACTGAATTTTTGGCCATGGGAATATAAGTTTTCTGCATCTGGACTTCTTTTCAGGTTCTTTGTCATCCAATCAGATATGTGAAGATTGTTCCTTTTGTATATCGTTTCATTTTCTCCGACATTCTGAAGGTTACAGATCTTACATGTTATGAGATAAATTACCTTCCCTGTTTTACACGTTCTGTTTGGACCATGTGTGTTCAGTTATTCACTAGTCGTTGTGTTAGAAAATGTGCTGGTCTCTATCACATGTTGACAGGTTTTGCACCTTTTATCGCTTCAGGGGCCATATTTACTAAGATCGTCTCCGGTAGGCTACAACGGATTCGTTCGGGATGAATAACTTTAGTGTGTCACACGATTCCACGAATGGCCAGTGTTTCCGGATGATTTTATCTACATTGGGGTGGCCTGGATGGTTGGTCAGGATAAATGGTATCGAATTAGCCTATTCCTTTTCTCTGTAATTTAGTTGGTTATTACGGTTCGATTGTTTAGCCATTTGGGTTGCCTCCGCTATCAGGTCTTTGTAATAGCCTCGGTTAATCAAATGTTCAGATAACTCTTCCGATCTGTTTTGTAATGTTTCAAAGTTGGAGCAAGTTCTGCGTATCTTCAGTGCCAGGCTATACGGTATGTTCCGAATGCAGTATTTTGGATGACAAATGGCTGGGAGAATACATTGGTGTTTATCAGTTGGTTTCGAATAGATGTCTATATGTAGATTGTTTTCTGTTTACCTGGTTGCTGTGTCCAGGAAAACTTGTATGAGTTGGAGAGTTCTGCCGTGAATTGTATTGAGTGATGAAATTTGTTTGTCTTTGAAATAAAATCATCCCGATTGTCTCTTCCATGCTGGCACTTCATTTTTATATCATCAATAAAGTGTACCCACTGGAATGGTGTAAGTTACTCCGATTCTAAAAGTTGACCCTCCAGTCTTCCCATAAAAACATTAGCATACGAGGCGGCCATTTTTGTACCCATTGCGATTGCATTGATTTGGATGTATTTTTCTTCATCAAATTCAAAGTTATTGAGTTTAGGACCAGCTACATGAGTTTGAATAGGACGTGGGTGTGCAGATTGTCAACAGACATTGTTTTCCGTTCTTCCCTATACGCATGTACCTCTTCGTGGTACGGTATATTAGTATATGAAGACGTGACTTCACAAATTTAGTCTAAGTTTTTAACGCTGGCATGCCTTTATTCAAACTTTAGTCAAAGTCCTTAATGCTGGCATGCCTTTATTCAAACCTTACTCAAAGTCCTTAATGCTGTCATGCCTTTATTCAAACTTTACTCAAAGTCCTTAATGCTGGCACGCCTTTGTTCCATCTTTAGTCCAAATCTTGTTACAAGTTTTGAGAATTTTTTTAATGGCTGATGCATTATTTATACATATCCGAAAGCACTTTAAACCAGTCTGATGTCTAGTTAATGTGCAAAATACTGCTGAGCGGTGTATCAAGTGAAGTTGTTTACTGGATTTTCTAGTTTTATTACCGCGACTATAATTGACGGTGGATCGGCTTCGCTGGTACGAAATTTAAAATCGTTTATACCAGAATACTTTCTGTGAAATTCGGTCGAATTCAGTTGGTTATTGCTAAAAGTAAATAATTCGATTAATGTTTTCTTATTTTAACTATGAGCGGCCACATTCGATGAAAGATAAGCATTTTGGTTTTATAAACGTTTGAAAACCCTTCATGACAGAATGCTTTGCATCAAATTTGTTCAAATTCTGTTGAGCATTTTTTACGAAGGATTCGTTTAAAGGTTTCTAGTTTTAGTAATGGTTACCATATTTAAGGACAGATTGGCATTATTAGTAACACAAGGGAAGGCCCTTATCACCATAATGCTTTCTGACAAATTTGAATACGTTCTGAGCGGTGGTTCTTGAAATGAACTTGTTAAAATGTGTTCGGTTTTAGAAATAGAGGCCATATTTGTCTGCGGATGGCCATCGCTTGTATCATTTTGAAGGCTCTTCATACCCGCATGTTCACTGCCATATTTAGCTTGAAATGTAATTCAGTGTTGTTTAGAAGTGTAAAGTAGCAAATCTTGTTGGACGATGCACAATGAAGACACATGTTGATCGCAAGGACATAATATAAGGCCACTAAACTTATGGGCAGGTGAGCTAACATAAATATATGCATTAAAACGTATAATGAAGGAAAACTAACGTTAAGAATGTATAAAGAACAACGTAATTTGCAATAATGTATATTAAAAGACATACGATGATTAATGAAATTTTCACGTCATGGTTATTTTCTGTGTGTTTCTTCGGTTTTTAGATAATTTTAATATGGCCCATCTAGTGCAATGTCGAACTGTTACAATTCTATGGCAAATATCACCCCATGAATTACCATAATTGCTAATTTTATCAACCAATCAAATGAAGTCTTCTATCTTTGCGTTTGGAGACAGAACACAGTGGATTCATGGCATGAATGTGTATCGAACGATCTGATTCATTTCAGATTATTTGAAAGCTGCATTTCCATTGGATAATTCAAAGGTCAACCAGAACATGACCCTTAAGCGTTCGTCGTCAGATCTTCACGTTAGACATCGGAGATCTGACTTTGAATCAGATGTGAAACTTTGTTTTCCATTGATGTGATGTTGTTACACATAGTAAGCATATTAAATACAGTCCAGTTTCAAACGAATTATTCCGCTAAAATAAAATATGCTAAGTATTCTCTCCTTTTTCACATAAACTGCGCAAGAAAACCTTAACCATCCTATACAAAACTCTAACAGGTCCACAAACACGATTTTATAAGAAAATCCAATCAAGTTTGCTAAACGTCTATCATATTATACCAAGAAATAACTCACACTGCTTTATACAGTACAATCGCTTTTTGATATAAATAGTACCAAAGTTTTAATTTCTGATTATTATGTGCAATATTGTAGTAAGATTTACATTGGAGTATTTCTAAACAAAACATTTACTTGATTTTTTATAAATGTCGCATTATTGTAACAGCTGACTTTCTCACAAATAAAGGTGAAACGAATACGACAACCGGATATTCAGAATCTTCAAATTTCATTTTAGGAAACAAATTCTACAATGTAAAAAAAATAGTTTGACCTACATATACGTTTGTTTCAATTTTGCAGTTTTCATGCATTGGCGTTGAACTAGACGTCATAGCGAAGAGCATACGACAAGCAACCAAAACATCCCCATTTTGTCTGTGTCTAGATCGGGATACGTTCATTTCGTCTTTACCGCTTACCCATTCATTCTCGCAAGCCATTGATGAGAGATATTCTTTAAAAGAAAGTAGCTCGAATAATAAATACTACTAATTTATATATTTTACAGTCTTAAACGAATAGCTCCCAGGAGCAATATTGCGAGTCCTTTCTGACTCGAAAATAACAGACACACAAAACATTAAAGGTTTTTTTTTTTGAAATTAGAATCTTAGAGCAAGTGAATGGAACGATTAGTATATATTTATAAAATTTATCTTTGACTCCGTTGTCTTTGCTTATATACATTTTTCGTTAGATATCTCGACTACGGACTCTTTCTCGGATTTCTTGAATGGTCGATTATTATTATGTATATTTAGTTTACTTGCTTATTTGTTAGTTTCAAAAATAATTTTATTTGTATTTTAGGGAAACAAATTATGTGTTACCTTTTACAAAGCTTATTGTCTTTCACTCTTTTATGTTACCATTTTTTAAGAACATAGACTCGTAACATTATGCTCTTATCAACCTTATAATATTGAACGACTCCCATCCATCACTCCCTAATCTTTTACATGTATGGAACTTGAATACGATCAATATTTTAAACGTTTCGAATATTAGCGCTTCATACAGCTAAGTTCATTTTTAGAGAACAGCATTTCCTAACACATTGCAGTTTTAAAATCGTATGCATGTCACCGAATCTTAGATATCGTGATTCAGACCAAGGTTGCAGGGAGATAAATCATGACTGTGTGGATCGTGTGGCAAAGGTCTGGCGTTGTGCTCTTTCAGAAACTCTGTCATGATTTATGTGGTGGTATGTTTCACGGAGTAGATGAATAACTTGGGTACGGGTGTGCCGACTGCATGCTTGTTACTATACCACACATAACTGCAACACTTTAGAGACAAACCAATGTCTACTGATATAAACAGTCTGGCACAGGAACCAGGAAGACCGGACCTTTTGCACTGATAAATGATGAGTATAAAACTCTCTTAACAATCGGAATATGACGAGTGATTTGTGGTCTCGGCTTATTTTCGCAGATCCAAACTTATTTTTTTCTCATGAGAGGAAAATTAAATCCACGTTTTGTCACATGATCTCATTCAGACGTCTTAGGTCACTCTTTTCATATTTAGCATAGTAGCTGTTTGGCGATGATTTGATGCTCAGTCTGTTTTCCTTCAACATGAACAAATGGGAACCCATCTTACACAAATGGGGACCCATCTTACACAAATGGGGACCCATCTTACACAAACATGTTTGTTCTTTAAATGACTTTAATATATAATAAGAACGGCTGACAAATGAATGCCTGTAACAAGATATATCCTCCACTGTGCATGGAGAGTTTTCATTTTCATTTCCCAACACACATTTCAAAGCTATCACTTTCCTCTCAGTACTCGCTAACAACTTTCAGTACTCGCTAACAACTTTCAGAAATTATGTCTTATTCGATGGATACCTGTCCATCTTTAAAACTATGAAACCGCCGCAGACTTTTTCCAAGTTAAGTTTGATATCAGTTTTAGAGTACCTTTATAGCGGCTGGGTCTTATAATATATTCTTTGTAAAGTAACAGAATTGTTCTCCTTCTGCGACATGTTTACGGCACTGTCTATTACGTTACGTACCTGGGAAAAGTTTTGCGGAGACACAGGCATTGACACATGATTGAGACAAGTGGAGGGAACTGGTCAGATGTTCAGCAGCACACTAGGTCATGAGACTGATGATGATGATGACCTGGGGCCGCGAGTGGCCGAGTGGTCTGAAGTTACGGATCACTGCCATCTCACCCTGTCTGCGTGGGTTCTAGTCTCGGGTTCAGCCAATGTGGTACGTGAGAAAGCTTGCCAGTAGCTTCTCCTGAAAATGGCGTTAAACCCTAAGACAACAGCAACAGCGTAACGTCCTGGCATATATCGGCTAATCTCCAACGTGCAGAACTTCGTGATACAGATATTGTTTGTTGAATGTTATTTTGTCCAAAAAATTATTGAAACGTTCAAAGAAACAAAATGTTATAACAAAATATTCAGAATGTGTCGCTAAAAACATTGATTTTGCCATGACAAGGGCAATTATAACTGATCTGACACATGCACTATTGTGAATTCAACGGTACTGAATTATTCGAATCGCACGTGACGATTGTGGTTTTTGGTTTTTAAGGTTATTATTAATTTTTTCAGTCTGTAATTTGCCAGGGAAAAATGATCAAACACGGTTTCTTTCATTGAAGCGTGAGACAGAGTTTTTGTAGAAGATTTTTAAATATGTGGATTAAATCTCCACTCTTGCTCTGGCATGTTTGACCTTTATATACTCTTTCACCTCATATTTTACTTGATGTTACTCTTCCAGCAATTAAATATCTTGTTTAATAGAAATCTTGTCTATCACACGTCCGATCTTTGTGTGCAGAGAAAGCGAGTCCCAGTCGCTGACAGCTTCAATCGGCAACATTTTTCTTCAATGTTTCAATTCCATCAATCGTTCGCTTTCGAAAATTGGCAATAGATCTATATTGTGTATTTTTATTCCGTTTGATGCCTAATCATTATTATATCGTAGATGAAGTGGTTACCAAATGATATGTTATGCTTTACAGAGGACATCAGTATCGTTCTTCATCACAAGCACACGATATACTGCGGTATGTCGACATAAACCCCATCAGTATAACGCTTTCAATCTTATAACGCGAATATGATTATGCAATTCATTAAATTGGTCATGTTTTGCTTTGTTGTTGCTAGTTCATTTTTTTATACTTTAATTAAATTTATGTCTCATGTAAAGTAATTATAATTTCGAATCATTAAATGCTCATGTTTGGTGTTTTGTTGCGCCATCATCGCGCAGTCTTATCAAGACATGTCGGTGTATAACAGCCACCATCCCCCATAATGTTGAACAACTTTGTTTCACATGAATAGCGTCATAAAAGAGATGTGAATGTAGTGATGAATATCGGCGTTCTTATTCATATATTAATTATATTGTAGTTTGAATCAAAACTACGTTGAATGCAGTCAAGTTAAAATGTTCATATCATTTCGCCATGCATACAATCGCATAATCAAAGATTTGGTAGATGGGTGCAAGATTAATTTTTCATTTTTTGTTCGACTGTTAAACAGTTGCACACATGACTTTAAATCAGCGAAGTTGGGGAAAGGGGGAGAATTGTTCAAAATATCCAGTATAGTTGTTTAAAGCATCATGATTGAAGTATCGTATGTCAATTGATTTATAAAAGCACATGTCAGCATTTGGAACTTCACTAACTGGTCGCCAATACATCTAACTGACGCTAAGAACATGCTTATTTCCCTAAACTGCCTGAGAAGTAGACAGATGTTACAGGATATACTTGCTTCAGGATCTTTTTCTTTGGTGTCTTGGATTGGAATATATTTCTTTGACTAAATCTTGCATTTCTCCAATCTCACAGTAAACGAAATACTCTTGATATCAACATCAGCAGCATGATATCTAGTAATATTCTGTAAATTGTGCATGTTCGCCAGTATTTTACCTCTATTATTGTGGCACCTAACTCTAATGTCAATCAGACGAAGGGTCCGTTTCTGTATTGCTGGTATGTATACGGCGTAATTTTGTGGTGCCATTGCTATTGATTTTATTTTTATTGTTTAGTTCTTGGCCAATGATACCCAATTATAGAGTGATTTGATCCTACTTGTATGTGGAATTTGTCTAAAACATTAAACTTTTTCACATGGTCTTGTTTATAACACCCTCTGCAAAATTGGACTCACAAAGAAAAATAATGATCCTCATCCAGAACTTTTTCTCACTATGATCATGAAAAGTATTCAGGTTTTCCTCTCACATGGATATGAAATGTATCCAGGTGTTCCTCTCACATGGACCATGAAAAGTATACAGGTCATCCTCTCACATGGATCATGAAAAGTATCCAGGACTTCCTCTCACATGGATCATGAAAAGTATCCAGGACTTCCTCTCACATGGATCATGAAAAGTAGCCAGGTCTTCCTCTCACATGGATCATGAAAAGTATCCAGGACTTCCTCTCACATGGATCATGAAAAGTATACAGGTCATCCTCTCACATGGATCATGAAAAGTATTCAGGTCTTCATCTCACATGGATCATGAAAAGTCTACAGGTCAACCTCTCACATGGATCATGAAAAGTATTCAGGTCTTCATCTCACATGGATCATGAAAAGTACTCAGGTTTTCTCTCACATGGATCATGCAAATTGTAAAGGTCTTCCTCTCACATGGACCATGAAAGGTATCCAGGTCTTCCTCTCTACTAGATGACGAACATTATTCAATTCTTTCTCACCTGGCTGAAGATTAGTATTCAATTCTTTCTCTCCTCTGGATGATGACCACTATCCTAGTCTTCCTCTCACCTAGACGATTAACAACATTTAAGTCTTTCTCACACATGGATGATGAACAGAATTCCAGTCTTTCTCACATCTGGATGATTTACAGAATTCAAGTCTATCTCTCAACTGGATGATAAACAATATTCAAGTCTTTCTCTCACCTCGAGGATTGAGAGTATTCGAGTCTTCTTTGCATATGGATGATGACCACTCTCCTAGTCTTCCTCTCACCTAGACGATTAACAGTACTTAAGCCTTTCTCACACCTAGATGATCAACATTATTTAAGTCTTTCTCACAGTGGATTATGAATAGTATTTGTCTTTCTCATACCTAGATGATCAACAGAATTTAAGTCTTCTCTCACCTGGATGATCAACAATATTCAAATCTTTCTCTCACCTCGAGAATTAAGAGTATTCGATTCTTTTTCGCACATGCATGATGAACGCTATTCTAGTCTTTTTATGATATCCACTCTTAAACATTGATAAAATGTCACAGGCCACAAACAATGCCTCGTTTAAATTCGTTAATTAAAAGATGTACCTCCAGTTTTTATCATCAGATTTTCAAGTAATAGGCTATGATTATGTGATACCAACTGCCTGTCCATGCTTGCGTGCGAAATGGCACGAAAGTCGGTCTACTCCCTTTACAATCGGAGCGGGGTAATCAAACTTGTCAAACATACCCTCCTTATTCATCAGCTTTTTGTTAATATTAAACGCGGTCCATTGAAATTGAATTCAATACTTTATTCCACATAGGGCGGATTTTCTGTTGAGAGATCTATAAATTTCCATCACAAAAGACTCTCAGGGGCTGAATTGATTCCAAAACATGTTTACGTATCACATTATTTTGGTGATAGGTTCAGTCTAAAAACAAAACGGCCAGACTGTTGTTTACACCAGCTCAACAAACGTTTTAGTAGGAAATGAGTAGCCATAAAATGAATATTTTCCTCAGAAGATTAATAACAATAAAATTGAGTACATAAAAGAACCAGGCAAGGTTAACAACATATTTTTTTTAATGCATATCTTTTTTAATGCAAATCATAGAAGGATACAATTTTAATCGTCCCACGCACGTAGGTGTTTAGGGATGAAAATCACTTACCAGTCGTATTGTTTATGACATGGTATGGTTGTGAGGTAAATTTTTTATAATTCATTATATTTCACTCCATATTTTCATGATTGCTACAATTTAAATACAATTCGTTGCAACTGTAAAACTCTGTATCCACAGGGCGGTTCTATTTGTATACAACTTTGCAAATGATTTAACATTGCTCACTCAAGTAAACTGAATCCTTTCGTCAACATTGGCCTTAACAGACAAACCAATGTATTGCAGTGCAGTCAGGTTAATGGCGTATAACGGCACTTCGTATTCAAATACTAATTACCATGAAAAAGACCCCCTGTTGTCAAATGCGTTTTATTTTCTGTGCAGTACTAAAGCGTAAGGTATCTCGAGTCACCAGAATAAAATCTCTTAATGCTTGGATAATTACTTTCCCTAATCCAGCTTCATAAATTAGAGCGCAGACTAACAAAACTATTAAAAGAGATTAAAAGCGAAATTATCTAATGCCAAAAAATTGCTCATTTTCTGTGTTGAATGCAATGGATCATTTTTACCTGAACTACTGACTTTCCAGGTATACCAGACTTTGGAAACAAAAGGTAAGAAACATTTTAAATATATTTTTATTTATTTAAACTTTGAGAGGGAATTCATAGAAGCATGGGTAAACTATTATATTTGATTTCATCTTCTCACAAAACGGGCACACATACCGAATATAGAATACTTTATAAATTCAAAATGAAGAAGGGTCATTTCTTTCTTCAGGCAGTAACTATAGTAAAAATAGACGGCTAACTAGTGTCACCATCAGCTTCTCCAACATAATTCGTGTTTAAAAGACAAACTTTACCGCTAATAACTTTCACTTTGCCCTGACTTGGGCAATTACGACTAGTCTGACGCATGCTTTGTTTGTGAATAGAACGGTACTCCAGTATTCGAATCGTACGTGACCATTGTGGTTTTGTTCTTTGTGGGTTATTATCAATTTCATTAGTCTGTAATTTGCCAGTGGAAAAATTATCAAACGCGTTTTCTTCGTTGAATTATGTGACAAATTTTGTAGATGATTTTAAAATATGTGGATTAACTCTCCACTCGTACTCTGGCGTGTTTGATCTCTGCATACTGTGTTTAACATCATAGTTTACTTGACGTAACTCTTCATACGATTACATATCTTGTTTAACAAAAATCTTGTCAATCACTCGTCCGATATTTGTGCGCAGAGGAAGTGAGTCCTAGTCTCTGCAAATTTCAATCATCAACACTTTTCTTCAATGTTTTAATTCCATCAATCGTTCGCTTTTCAAACTAAATTTGCAGTAGATGATTAACATGTATTATTCAATCTGATACCTAATCATTATGATTTCGTAAATGAAGTGGAGAAAATTGAAATGTATAGCTTTTCAGAGAACATCAGTATCGTTCTTCATCACAAGCACGCGATATACTGCGATGTCAATATAAACCCCATCAGTACAACGCTTTCAATCTTATAACGCGGGCATTCGTTAAATTGATCATATTTTGCTTTGTTAATGCTAATTCATTTACTTTACTTTAATTTAATTCATGTCTCATGGAAAGTAATTATAATTTCGAATCATTAAATGCTCATTTTTGGTGTTTTATTGTACTATCAAGGCTCAGCCTTATCGGGACATCTCTCGGTATAACGATACCAACCACCAAACCCATAATGTGGGACAACTTTGTTTCACATGAACAGCGTTATAAAAGAGATATGAATGTGGTGATGAATAATATACGAATCCTAATTCTGTATAAATCATATTTGATACTGCAGCATTGGTCCTGAGTTCACGGAGACCGCTTTCTGAGTTCGGAGGGGGGCGGGGGGGGAGGCTGCTTTCTAAATGAAAAACTCGTCGAATACAATCAAGTTAAAATGTTCATATCATTTCGCACTTCACACAATTGCAGAATCAGAGATTTCGTGCAAGACTAACCTTTTATTCCTTGTTCGACTATTTAACAGTTGCACACCTGATTTTGAATCATTCAGAAATTATATAGTGTCTGGTGAACGTCAAATGTTCAATGGATATATGTTCTTTATTGTTATGGTGTTAAATTTCAAGCAAAATTTACTGACCTCGTCAATGGGGAGTATTTAGTAAATTCATTACTACCACTGATAATTTCTCTTGCTAAAATCTGATAGCTCTGTGGACTTTGTTTATTACACCTTCATTACAGACGATTTTATTTCGATACCGTTTTATAGACACCAGGGTCTCTTCCAACATTCATCACAACAGACTTAGAGCAAATTGCGCGCAATATATGATTTTACTTTAATTGGACAGAAATTCACACTCATTTATATGAATGCAAGCAGAATATAAATCAGTAGTCTTCTAATGAATACGGATTGGGCAAAAACTATTTGAGAAAACAAGCACCTGCTGTTGAAAGGATGTAATTTACGAACTCGTGGTTCACTCGATGAATGAAGATAATTGTTTATACTCAATGAAGGATGCATAGAATTTGCGTTTAAAACAACCTAGATACAATTTTGTTTATCGTGGCTTTACGATCATAATAAAGGTGAAGAAAGTCGGGGGAAAATAGAATCCCCATTTGTTAACATAAATTCAAACAACAAAATTAGACAAGACAATTCCTAAAGAGAATTTTTATTAGCAAAGAAAGCAATGAAACATGAACATATCTTTGTCTTCTTGTTTTGGAGTAATTCAACAACAAATTTGATGGTACCAGTATTGACACTTATCAAAATGAATTCATTCAGTTGACATTGATGTTTGCATATTGACTGGAACAATTATCTGGGGATAGTGGTTCTATACATCCACATCTCCCAAAAAGGTTAAAAGGTTTGTTACTTTTGAAATTGTTGTTTGCTTTTTGACTGGAAAAAAGATCTGCAAATCTATTTCAACCTAAAAGTTATGTTACTGTTGATATTGTTTATATGTTTTTCATTTGGTATCATACGCCTTTTATATTTCTCAGCAGCACTCTTCTTTCTTTCCTCCATTCAATACATTGGTGTTTGTTTCTTGCTTCTTCATATCTGTTTCTCCTTTTCTCTTACCTTTCGTTTCTCTCACATCACTACATGTCTTTTCATTGTCCATTTTATCATTCGTCTAAATGACTTTTAACATTTCGTCTCCTATTATAAATCGAACATCAGTAACTGTCTTTCTTTTTTGCAATCATAGGATCAGCTAGAACAATAAGTAATATATGCGCCAAAAGTACTGGCATTACTCCTGAATGAACCACTATTGGACTGTGTTAAGGATGGCTTCTACACGTTGCACAAGGTGGACATATTGGTAACACTACTGTAGAGACTGGCTGTGATGTCCCTGATCTGCAAGTTGTCAATCGTTGCAAATCGCCTGCCAATTCAGTAACTTTGTGGCTATCCTCTCATTGAGACTTGTCAATCGCACCAGGGTTGAAGGGAATGATGATTCCCTTCCTAAACCTATCCTTCACTTGAACTGGTGAACATAACTAGTCTATGTAATAAGACAACGCCACTGGAAATTTGAATTGAATACTTATTTGATTTTGTTTTTATAACCAAGATTAAGAACGAGAGTTGAAAACAGTGCCTTTAATGCGATAAAATACATCTGATGTGGCAGTCCAAGAAACTCTATTTCGTTGACTTGCATAAGTTCAATAACATGTTGATTTATATGCCGGTAATGATTGCCAAGTATTGAAGGGACTGTACAGGATCTTTCATAATTCAGACTAACAATATGTTCAAATCAAAGCTTAAATCAGTATGTGTCCATGCTCTCACCTTTCGATGTCTCATGTCGCCAATGTCCAGACACACCATTTTTTTGATAATCTTTTTGTAGACGGGATGATTCCTCAAAACGTTTTGGGAGAACTGGTTCATCGCCTGATGTACATAGATGTGCAAATGTGAGATCGCTGATGGTGACAGTTTGCTGGCAGCAATGCTCTACCTTTCACAAAAATGAGCTTCTGGTGCCTGATTTTTTTCCCTCTCTAGTCAGTCTTGACACAATTAAAATAGCATTCAGCCTATAATGTCCATACAGCATCTGCCACAGATAAAGGTGATGGTCCATGATATGCTAGTTTGACCTTCTACGTTTCCTCCTGTCTTGTCTCTGCAACTCCTTCTTTGAAATGTGTCTATGCCTGTGCTGAAGCATCTGCACCACTTGCCACTTGGGCTGTCTGAATTTAACAGTTTTGGTTTTCTTCTTGAGCTTTTAATCATGGGGCCGATAAATCTGCAAACCTGTATTTGGGTCCACCTTGTATTTATATATACTAAATATATTCAAATTAAGACGATATTCCTTAATGGTTGGTTATGAGGTTTGATATTGCCTTTTGATTTTAATATGGTCACGAACAGTTTTTTTTTTCTTGAACATTGAGCAATAGCAACTTTGCTTCTTGACAGGCCATTAGGCTTTACAGACAAAAAGCATCTTTAACACCATCTTAGTTGTATGCTTGAGCATTCTTAAATCGAAATAACGGGGAGAAGATTTACCATAATGTTAAATTACGACAGGAATGAAACATTTTAAATGTGTCCCCATATCAATACCGTTATTCAGATTCTTTATTTGTCTGTTTATGTAATTAAATACATTTTTAAGCATAAACAAAATTTTGGTAATATCTTTATTCTCAACGTAAAGATCAGTATGTACAGAATGTTTGTTTGCCGTTTATCGGCTTGACTTACAAATTTATATAATTATACACAACTCTCTGTCTCTCTCTCTCTCTCTCTCTCTCTCTCTCTCTCGTGAGAGTGATTTGGTATTTGCATTTAAATTTTCAAGGCAAGACTGCATGGATATCTAATTGGAAAATACACACGTTTGGCTATCTTGTTAGAGAAATTAATGGTATAAACTAAAGACAGTGATGAAGGAGAGAAAACGTTTAATTAGCACACATGTTGTATGAGTGTAAACGTTTAGTTAGATGCAATAATACTTCGTCTGCTAAATGTATGTGTGTTACTAGAGTAAGTCAACTTTAATGTTTATCACCGTTTTTATTTACTGCATTAGTTATGAAGTATAAGTGGAATTCTTAAGAAACTATGTTCCATCGATATACTAATAAGTAAGTCAAAATTGTTACTGGTTGGTTATGCAGATGACACCACATTTTGTTCCGAGAAACAAACAAGAGAATTTACAAGATGGTTTGGATAATTTGGTAACTGTTGTAGTAAATACTAGCATGAAAATACCGTATTTTTTAAATGTGGAATAATAGTACATTGTGCAAAATTCGGTTATGATAGTTTTAAACCTGAAATAGTCAAAACAACTTGATTTTCATGTTTTACCTCAGATTGTGTGTTAAGGAACACTCTCTGGACAGGTTTGTAAGGAAATTTGTACGCGGACAAACACTTTAAAAAATCCAAAGACATAACTCCCAAAATGGTATGTAAATTTGTTGTTATTTTAGTTGTTCCTTTTGTAAATATTTTACCAAAGCATGGGGGTTTTATATCAGAAAATACTATCGAGAGAGTACGCTTACAATGTTTTTTTTGTTTTATTAAGATGTATTAGAAGTAAGGGAATGTACCCAAAATGAGTTCTGTACTATCATTGGGTAGGAATATGTTTGCAGACAAATATGAATCATCATAGTTTTGAACAATTTGACCACATTTTGTTTGCTAAAAAAAATAGAAAATATATATTTATTGTATACAGTTCATTGTAGACTGATCTATAAAGATTATGAATTTCTGGAACGACACAATTGGCTGATCTATAAACATTAGGTATATTTGGTACGAAAAAAATTTGGAACGACAAAAATAATGCACCAGAAAACATCATAATCATTTAACCTACGGACAATACGATAGTGTTTTTGTCACTTGTCAAAAACAGTAAGATTGCAATTTGGTATTCAGAGAAAGACCAATTTAAAGATTCGTGATATCACCCCATGATTCGCAGACACAAATTGGTATATATAACAGCAAATGTTATATTTTTGTTTAACATAGATAGTGTCTGCTGGTAGCATACTTGAAAATAGTCCACGTGGAAACGTTCGAAACAGCCACATACAAATTCATGTATGTGATTCTTGAACTTCTCTCTATAGCTCACCTAACCAACTTAACAATTTAAAACACATTGGCGCTTCCAGTGGCGACCCATTGTTGGAAATGTATCAGTACAGTGGCAATTACCCTATTGATTGGAAGGACATTTACTATTTTTTGTAAAAATAATTTTTTTAATTTATATTTCTAAACGATATTTTCTATCACAATATTCAATACAGCTTCAGCTCTAGTCTAGGACTATTTTTTCACGAGCGTAAATTGACAGGTGCAGGGTATGAGCAATTTCATTCACTTTCCTACCACTCTAAATAAAGCTATTTGATAAACAGAATCTCAGATGGATTGTGGTTTAATATTGAATTTCTCTCTCTCTCTCTCTCTCTCTCTCTCTCTCTATATATATATATATATATATATATATATATATATATATATATATATATATATATATATATATAATATATATATATATATATATATATATATATATATATATCTATATATATCTGTGTGTGTGTGTATGTGAGTGTGTACGTGTGTGTGTATGTATGTATATATATATATATATATATATATATATATATATATATATATAGAGAGAGAGAGAGAGAGAGAGAGAGAGAGAGAGAGAGAGAGAGAGAGAGCAAAAATCCTAGATCATGTGATATTTGTATTTACATCTCCGTTTATAGCTTTTGCAGATTTAAGTCAATATTTGTTGATTATGGGGAGTGGGTGAAGGGAAGTTATTTCTCAGTCCAAATAATTAGGGCATTTCTAGAGTAGACAGACGTCATAATGTACAATATTCGCAAGTCTTTGTGACAATATGGATTAGTTTCCCAATTTAGACCCTCCCTAATTTCGTAACATATGGAACTGTAGTTTTATTTTTAGGTATACGTGGGATTTTTTAAATTTGACTTAGGAATTATTCTTTGTCTTAGGTGTTTAGGTCCTCTTTTGTGTTGAATGACGTAAAGCATTCACAGTCGGCTCGGAAATGGTTATAATCAGTCGTGTAATAGTGAAACAAGAGAAAACCATGACAGTTTGGAATTAAAGTTTCGTGATTTGTGATCATGAGGTAATTAGAAGAAAACTATCTGCAGTATTCGCGTGGTTAAGACAATTTCATTTGACAATGACTGTGGTCTTGATATCCTTGGAAATCTAGAAAACAATCGGCTATAACCAGACTCATACAGTTGTTTGGTTGTTTGGTTTTTTTAGTAGAGAGACCCCTTCTTACATGTCATGTATATATTACATAAATTACATATATTTCTCTCAAAACTAAAGTAAACGGTGGTTTCTGGTACGCATCAGTTTAAAAAAAGCACATTCATTTGACCAGTGCATACTACACTTAAACTCTTTCTCCTGCGAATAATGCCAAAATGGATGCATTTCAAAATATTTCTAGCCTGATATGTATCATGCAGTTATAGTTGTTACGACTACATGGTCTTAAGCTTAGACCTTAGAAAGAAGCGAAACCAACAAATGTATTAATATTAGCCAAAACAATATTTCTCTAAGTTACAAAGTGAAAGTTTAGAAGGAATTTACAATATTGTGAATTAAATCCCAAACAGCCCTAAGCATCATTTTACACGTCCAAAAGTATCGACTGTTCCGAATAAAGTCCAATAATAGTATATGTGCCAATGTATCAATAGTCTTGACGTATTACAATTATGTAGTCCATAACATCCTGGAAAGAATTCACAATAATCGAAAAGTAATGTTTTAGTCCACAAAGTGAGTAAGTATTATGTAATTCCAATAAATAATTTAAATTACATGATTTCTTATACATTATATCGGACCCCAACAGTAACTGATTGAACATGCTGAATTTTAAACAGGAATTGATATTTGTTTACCTCATCCTATTCTAGTTTCACTTGATATCAAACACAATATAATGCCCAGGCTTTGGATCATTCTAAACAGAAAACTTCATGAAATTGTAAACAAGATCGCTTACAAATCATTCTGAGTTCGTAAATAAGGTTAGACCTTAACTAAAATCTCTTGTTAACCTCTTAATAAAAATTGCAAACATTATTCAGGCAAAAACTTTACCCTCCATCACGGACACAAATCAAGCACACAATGTAAATTAAATATGCATAATATTATATTGAAATGTTTATTATGTACTTGCCATGACCATTTCACTTTATACAACAAACTTGATTCAGTCTTGCAAGACAAGTGAGAATCGCAGGATAATTGTCAACGTGCACCAGTCTTTAATATTACTTGAATAACTGAACAAAGCAATGTTCGGAAGACAGAACCAAACGAAAATGAGATCATACTCTATATTCCGCCTTTTACAGTGTGGCTTCAGGCGTTAAACACGGTAAAATATACGGATATCGATAAGAACTCTACAGCAATAAGTTTTGCTTTGCTTTGCATTTTGTGACAGTATCGTGCTTTACGCAAGATGTCTCCCGTCTCAACACTGTTTTAAGCAATCCATAATCCAGCTAAATCCAGAAAAATAGACTTTGTAGAATATATAAAATCCTTCAGGCTGTTTCAAAAAAGTAGTCGATCCTAGTTTGAAGAGATACCCCTGAAATAGCTACGTATGTTTAAGTTTTGTTGTTTGCAGTTCCTCAGACGAGTGTCTATAGTTGCTGCCAAATAGCGTGTTATATATATTTGACTGAATTATATCTGATTTAATATATATTTATTTAAAGTTAATTGTTTGTCAGTTTTACATTTTTTATTTTTTATTGCATGATATTGTAATGTAAATTTATTCGCTAGAGAATGATACATTTTGTTTAGAAAATAATTTGTCATTGAATGTTAGTTTATAAACACCAGGTGTTGATCTAAATCCTGACCTTGTTTCAGAATTTATAGCAACCTTTGTACACAAGTTCTATTTTATTTTAAAATGATTGGTTGTTTCCAAGGATATGATTTGACCTTGTCTTAAGATATAAACAATTTTTTAAAATTTTATTTCTTAGAGTAAAATTGATTGGTTTTCGTCAGAGTCACACTGGGTATAGGTGATCTGTAACAAGTACTTGCTTCTATAAACTACCAGAAGATGATCACGTGACCCTGGTTTACGTTTTAGAAAGCCCATATAACCCTTGTTTTGGAGAATCAATATCAGTAGAATATGGACTGTAAAACTGTTAGTTATATGTTGTGCTGTTTGGAGTTATTTCAAGTTACTTGGATTCAGAACGATTAATTCTGTTATTTTTTCTGGAAAATACGTGTGCTCATGTAATATTGTGGAACAAGGACAGTTTTTTTATATAAAAATGTATTCAGCTATCCGAAACCGGAATGATATTTTTTATTTCTACAAGGAACTGTAGACTTCAACAATACAGATTGCAGCATACGTCATCGTCTTCCATCTTGGCTTCTTCGTCAGGATTCGAACGGGAAATCAGTAGAACATTTTGTTATTAGGACTTCAAAAATTTTATTCTTGGATAATTCTCGGACTATTTTTGGAGTTGATTCTATAAAACCGTAAGTTCATATTTTTTTTATTTTTACAGAATTTTTCCAGGGAAATTTATTGTTGTTATTTTCAAAGATAGTTGTTTTCACTCTCTTGTGTTACTGTTTATTCGAACCTAAACAACTGACATAAGAAACGTTATTATAGGACCACGTGCATGACACCCGTTCTTTATGTCAACACTTAGATGCATATGTGACCATTTTTGTGCATCAACATTGGTATATCATGAATTCATATTTGCAAGAGTTAACCTTCAAATTCACTACATATAACAATGACCATGGTCGATGGTGATTATAACTGTTCATCCCTTTGAAATCCATCTATCAATCTCTCTATCAATATATCTCTCCTGTTTAATAGGTCGTTATCTGGTGTGACTGCTACACACGAGTGCATATAACACCGACTCATTTGCATCATTTTCTGGTGATGTGAGCTTAGTCGTGATGGAATATGGACTGGTGTGTTCATGCAAGGCGATGAGTGTCTTTCAACCGCGAAACTGAGTTTAATTCTTACTTTTCGTTCTGTATGGTATATATATATATATATATATATATATATATATATATATATATATATATATATATATATATATATATATATATATATTATAAAATAAACAACACCAACACGTAGAATGTGTGACCAGTTTCGCTTTAAAGCTTCATCAAACTAAGCGTTAAAGCGAAACCAATCACACATTCTACGTGTTGGTGTTGTTTATTTTATAATTTATCAAGAAAACCTGGACAACACCATGGCATCAACATATGATCAACGAATTAGCAATAGAACGACTTATTTAAAAACGACAATGGGAAAATTAGAGGAGAAACAGATGAAAAATGGATTACACGCACGCTTTCTTGAAAATTACCTGGAAGACAATCTTGTGTCAAAGGGATTGCGTTTAAAACTAAAAATTCATATTGGGAATGATACAGCAGCAAAGAAGTTTTAAGAATATATTGACTCCCCATTGGAACAAGGATCGTTGGAAATATGTGAGAGACTAAAAGAAGAACATCAGAGGAGAGTGATCAAGATAGGCAAAGAACTAGAAGGATATAAATATGAACTAAAAACTGATAAAAGGAAATACTGGCATTTTTTATGAAGAATTTAAAAAAAAAACGGAATCTAAAAGAGACGAACTATTATCAAGTCAACTTAAAAAGTTCCAGAATTTACAGAGAAAGAAAAACACTTTTCCAGGACAACAAGAAACATCAGCATCAAAAACTACATGAGAGAGATCAAAAAAGAGATAATCAACAACCAAAAATATCAGCAGAGGAAATTAAATTCATCAATGTAAAAAATAAACGTGCAGTAACTACGAATTACACACGGAATAACAAAAACAACCAAGAAATGAAAATTAAATGGAACAAGCATCGTCAACAGCAAGAATTACACATCAACCAAATCACACAGAAAAAATTAATAGACCCATTCAAAACTATTGCAAAAGTGATCAAGCAAAACACTTAACAGCCCAAGGCACACAAAATGCAACCTATACAGATGCAGTAAAAAATGGGGGGGGGGGGCGAAGAAAAGTACACATGAATCCAACATAACCATTATAGCAACAATACAAAGACTAATGGAAGCCCTCAAGGATCTGTTGCAAACAACACAAACAGCAGAAAGAATAGGAGATTTATACAAAACAAGAACAGTTGGAGGAACGAAAAGAATAGAAAAAAGGAAATGAAATAGGAAAAGAAACTGTTAAACCTTTCTTAGCGAATTCTGACTAATAGTGATTACATTCTTCTAGGTAAGGGGGTTATCGTTTTGTGCGAGAAACAAAGTGCATGATAATATTAATTTAGCAGAAGCATTTTTCAAATGCATAAGATCATTAAAATTAAAAGAATGTTTCTCACAATTATGTACATATTCACAATATGAAACTAGTTTTCATCTACAAAATAAGCCCTTTTTCAATAAAAAGAATCATCATTTTCACCTTTTAGTGGACAAGCTATTTATCTCAATTTTTATATTGAAGCAAGTAAACAAGAAATTTTAAATAGCAGTCCTAAAAGAAAACATTTTACAAACATCTAAAGAAGAACTAAATTCTTTTCGTACCCTATCACAAGAAGAAAGTATATTATTAAAAACCTGATAGGTCTAGCACCATAGTAATAATGAAAAAGGAGGATTATATTAAAGAAGTAGAAAGACAATTAAATGATGAAGAATATCATACAAAACTTTCGTTTAATCCTTCTGAAGAAATTAAAGAAAAAATAAGCAAATGTATTAATCAAATCTCTATACACTATTGCTCCATATATGATGAACTAGATATCTTCCCAAATAAAATACGCCCACCTCAGTTTTATATTTTACCAAAAATACATTAAACGGTTGATAAGCCACTACCTTTAGGATATCCAGGTAGACCCAGCATTATTTCCACATATAACTCAATTACAAATAATATATCGCAATATATTGATCACATTTTACAACCAACGATGAAATCACTACCTTCATTTGTCAAAGATACTTCTGATTTCATTACCAAATTGAAATTTTTACCGAAACTAACTAAAAATGCATTCCTAGTTACACTTGATGTGGTTTCATTCTACTCGAATATACCACACAATGATGGTATCGAAGCGTGCAAATATTATCTTGAAGAAAACGAATATAGATATAATCTATCAAAGGAAAATGTTGTGATTTGATAAAGCTTGTGCTCGAAAGTAACTTTTTTCAATTTGGTAATACAAACTATCTCCCAAAAATGGGAACAGCAATTGGTAGTCCTATGGCACCTGCTTATGCATCTTTATTTATGGGAAAATTAGAATATGATTTTCTACATAAACGCCTCTTAAAACCAGATGTGTGGTTAAGATTTTTAGACGATATCTTTATGATTTGGAGTCATTCATTAGAAGACCTTTATTATTTTATAGACAGTTTAAACAAACTACATCCAGCACAAAAAAATTACAATCAATGTGTCTAAAACAAAAGGATCATTTTTGGACGTAGATGTAGTGAAAAATGAAAACAATGGCATTATTATCATGGTTCATGTTAAAAACACGAATATTCATTAATATCTTGAATATTGTTCATGCCATCCTAAATCATGTAAAATCGAGATACCACATAGTCAACCAGAAATGTATAGAAGAATTATTTCGAATGACGCTGTTTTTAAATCATCTTTGACAGAGTTAGGTTGGCATTTTTTAAAATAAAAATTACCCTATTGACATCATTAATACTGCTTTCCAAAAAGTATCTTCTCTTACACAACTTGAATCTATACAATGTAAACTCAAAAATAGAAATGATGATATAATTCCTTTTGTTATTGAATAAAAACCAAGTTTGCCTAATATAGGTAATATTATCAATAAATACTGGGATTTATTAAAATTTAAAAATGTACTTTTGCCGTGCGTGTGTTACATTTTCATGACAAATTGTTAGACACGGTCAAGTTAAACCGATAGAAGTTAATGACAATGCTATCGCTGGATTCCTTGTGCCTGTCAGTAAATGCAACTGATGCGAGGTATGACGGGATATTATCGGAACTTTATCTCCTATATTTTCATAATTGCATAATCTCTTACCAATTTGTTGAGTAAGAAAAACCAAGTTTCATTGGTCTAACAAATGTAAAGAAACTTTTGATAAAATGAAGGCCAAACTTAAGAGTGCACCACTTCTTTTAGCTCCAAATTTCAGCCAATCATTTTAAAGGTATGTTGATGAGCATGGTGTAGGAGTGGACGGAGTATTGATTCAAGATAACAAAAATGGTGTGGATCATCCAATGCGTTATTTGTCTAAAAGACTAAAGAAGCTAAACAGGCCTAATAAAAGTTATTGCACAAACGTGAAGGAATGTTTTGCTTTGACATTTGCTTTGCAACACTATTGAAGTGTATATAATAATAATAATAATAATAATAATAATAATAATAATAATAATAACATTAATAATAATAATACTAATAAGGAGGACTTTGTATAGTACCTAATCTTTAGAATTTATAAGCGCTGTACAACATTAGACTACACCTGTAAGATAAAAAAACATACAATGATATGATTACCAAAAAAACACCATAAAATTAGAAAACATAAAAAACATGCTGAGAATATTTAAGGTAAGAAACATTATTATGTCTTTAAGTTTGTTCTTGCAGTCGAAATAAGTGAGTTTTGAGAGCACTCTTGAATGGGATCACTGTGTCTTTGTTTCTAAATTCAGTGGGCAATTCATTCCATGTTGCTGTGCCCTGGTATGCAAAAGAACGCTGTCCATATGACTTGTTTTCATAGTAGGAATAACTTGTATACGATTGTCAGAAGAGGAGCGTACGTATCTTGCTGGTGTATACACATGGATGAGGTCGGATAGGTATGTTGGACTAGAGTCCGACAGTGAAACGTAGCACAGAGGACAAATTTTGTATTTGATTCTGGATCGAATGGATAGCCAGTGTAGGGTACAGAGCAGAGGGGAGGTGTGATCTGATCGTGGTACTCTAAGTATGATCCGAGCAGCTGTGTCTTTAACTTTTTGAAATCTGGAGCAGATATTGAGATGAACCAGACAGAATTGAGTTACAATAGTCCAGTCTTGAAAATACTAATGAACACACAAGTTTTAGTGGCATCAATTGAAAGATATTTGCGAAATGAGCTGATGCGTCTCAGCTCAAGATATGCAGCCTTGCATATGTTCGTGACATGTTGGTGCAATGTGATAGTACTGCCCAGAGTAACAACTTGGTTTCGTACTGATTGTGTGAATTTAATGTTGCTGTTGCTGATATTTATTGTTTGAGGTAAATGATGTGAATGAGAAAGTATTTATGTTGTGATCAGAATGGCCTCTGTTTTATCGTCATTCATCTGCAGCTTGTTACATGTCATCCATGATTTCCCATCAGAAATGCACCTCTCTACACCTTGGATGGAAACATCAACTTCACTTCGGTGGCTAGATTTGTACATGTGGGTGTCATCAGCATACAATTGGTGAGACACTGGATAATGATCTATGACACTTGAGAGCGACTGAGTGTACAGAATGAAGTGAACAGATCCAAGAACAGACCCCTGTGAAACACCACAACACAGATCAACTGGGCTGGAGTGTATTCCATTTGCAGATACAGCTTGTGTCCTGTTGACCAAGTAGGACTTGAACCACGTTAAGGCTGTATCATGAATGCCAAATACATGCTGGAGACAGTGAAGTAATATATCATGGTCTATTGTGTCAAATGATGCTGACAAATCAAGGATGGTGAGGACTGTAATGGTTCCGCTATCCAACGCAGAGAGAATGTCATTAACTAATTTTAGAAGATTAGTTTTAGTACTGTGGCAAGGGCGATATGCAGATTGTACATTGCTAAAAAGACTGTTTGAATTTAGATGAGATACAAGCTGGGACAGAACAACCTTTTCTAAGATTGTTTCTATGAATGGGAGATTAGAAACTGGGCGGTAGTTCTTTAAATCGTTATGGTCCAGTGTTGGTTTCTTCAATAGAGGCTTTACAATGGCAGTTCTGAAAAATGACCGGAATTACCCTGATGAGAGAGAAGTATTAACACCATCAGTTAGCGAAGGAATTGCTGGATCTAAGCACTCAGGCAGCAGTGATGTTGGAATTGGATCAAGTTCACATGACTTTTGTGCACTCTTCATCAGGATTCCATAGAGACAGGTTGAAATGCTGCTAATGATTGCCGCTGAAATTCTGTATCCCAACTGTTTGCTGACGACGAGTCAATTAAAATTGTGGGGTCAAGCTGATCTCTGATGGTTTGTACTTTGTCACGGAAGCAATTTGCAAACATGTCCAGAAGGTCGACTGGAGAAAAGGTAGTTGGAAGTGGTGTAATTTGTTCCTTGACATTAGCTTGTTAGTAATCTTGAAGAACTCTTTGCAGCTGCGACTTTCCATGACCTTAGTAGTGTAGTGGGCTGATTTCGCTGCATATACTATATTTGTGACATTCTTCTTAGCGGCTTCATAGATTTGCTTATGAGTAGTGAGTCTGGTGGAAAGTCAAAGCCTCTCAGCCTTACGGCGGTCTCTTTTAGCAGTGCGAAGCTGATCCCTAACACTGCTATACCATGGAGAACACTTTTGAATTGATATTCTGCACTTGATAGCTGGGGTATGTTTGTCGAGCAATCAACGCGGGCAGTTATCGAGTTGTTCTGCTGTACGAGGTAAGGAAGTTATTAGGCTTGCTTGGATGTCCTGCATTAGTTTGGTTCTATTTATCATACGGAGGTTTCTCTTAGTAGCAGATAAAGGTGGAGGTTTAGGAACTGATACGTCAAGATGGCATATAATGCAGAGGTGATCTGATGCAAGGTCATGGGATACCAGGGATGAAAGTACAATAATAACATCAGGTTTATGAAGAATCCAGTCTAAAATGTGACCACGTTTATGGATGGGCTGGTTAACTGACTGTTTGAGGTTGAAAACATTAATGGATTCTAGAAGTTTTGATGTGTTTGGGTTTCTGGGACTGAAAGTTGAAATCTCCAAGAATAATCAGGTTGCCACCTAGCGAATTTCAGGAAATACGGAAACTGCTCCAAAAAGAGAGATTCAATCAGCTTGTTTTTTTTTTCTACTAGGGGTAAGGCGGTATAGGCGGAAACAAATGGACTGACTTTTGCTCCAGTGTGAGTGTGGTTTGGACTAGTTCAAACGATGTGTGGTCGAAATTGAATGTTGTGGTGTAGTTAAGACATTTGTTCATGGAGTTCTTTGTGATGACAGCAATTCCATCTCCGCGAGAGTGACGGGGGAACGACTTGATGGAGTAACCAATAGATGTTAGATCTGCACACTTGGGCTCATCGCCTGATGTTTTTAGCCATGTTTCTGTCAGGAAAAAGACGCAAATATTCTGGGAGTTGATAAAATTAAATATTTCTGTGCGCTTTTCCGGTGGTCCTACTGACTGGGCATTGAATAATGCAATATGCAGGGGTATCTTTTGGATAGTTGACATAAAGGTTGACAATTCGTCAATTAATTCAATAGAGATTTAAATTAGGTTATCTAAATTAATGGTCGAATTTGTTTTTAAATTGAGCCGAAATAAGGGAGATAACTGGAACTCTTCTTCCTGTCCTACTCCGGCCAGCTTTGAATATTAGTTCAGTTCCTTTTAAAATTTTTGTATTTAGTGATCACAACCCCCAAATTCACATTAACAAAAATACAAACAAAATTCAGAGATTTTTAAGGTGAAGTTAGATGTAGCATGAATACATCATTGACAATAAACACATGACGGCAAAAAAATAATCTAATTGCAGTTGTATGTTTCTTGACGTTTCTTTCCCTGACTTGGGTTTACTTTCATAAGGAAAACATAAATATCAAGCCTCACCTAGTAATTCTGGTATAACTCTGCTTCCACGGAGGCTATTGATTCCATAATAATATACGTATTTCTCTAAGAACATGCACACATTTTTCTCACAGGTTAATGTACTAGAAACTATTTGGTTTGTCGTTTTATTATTTCCTCGGCATTTTGTAACATTGCCCGTATTATCTGAAAGTTTGTTTCACATGCTCATAAAAGAAAATCTTGTGCGGAAAAAGTAAAAAACAGCGTTCTGCAGTCTCAAGCTCTTTGAACAATTCGGCTGCAACAATAAAAATGCCGTCTCAAGATTATACTACTTTTTGTTTGACTGATGCGATTTATAAAAAAACACCCATCAAATACAAGTGTTCAATAACCCTGCTCATCGTAAATTCATTTCTCCAAACTTAGAAATCTCTATCCATATCAGTTATACAGATGCAAAAGATTTCCATAATAGTTTCAGGAAATATTAAGCGCGTCAAACTAGAATATTAGTTTCAGATGGATTCTGTCAAGATCACAGATGCACAAATAAAGGCAGATTTCCTAAAGTCAAAAACCATAAAAAGATTTTTTTGACGTGAACAAAGGACTTTACTTTCTCAAGCCAAAAGATTATACAAATATATTGTTTTGCCAAAGCAAATTTAGAGGAAATTTTTTCCAGCTATTTAACGTTCAGATATTCAGAAAGATCAAAGTTGGATAATTCATTGGCGTCTAAGAAATAAAACACACAAGGGAAATCAGCAAAGCAGCGTTTGTCCAGTTTTTATTTTAATCCTTGATAGCAGCCTTGAAACAAATTGATAATTTCGAACTGAGGTCATCACTGGCATTCAAACAATCAAGGACCGCCATCTGACTCATTCGAGCAGGTAATTGACTGTTCTTACACTTTTAGACCTTTGTCTTTGATAGTGAAGAAAATCTCTCCAGTCTGCAATTTTTTTTAATTTAAAACTAAATATTAATAACCAGTAACATGTTAAAATGTATTTCCCACATTTTCCCATATTCATTTGAGAAATTATATGATGACAAAATTAGTCTCTTGTAAGGCAAGATGAAAGATTAGACCTGATTAAACCAATTTCTTTCACCTACCGTATACGCGCCTTAAGCCATCTGTAGCCCGTGTATAAAATTGATTAATTTCCAGTGTTACCTTTGTTGTGGATACACATTTTTAATGTTCTGGTTTTTTGTTGATGCATTTTCATACAGAACTTAGAAACCGACCAATATACATTGTTGTTGTTGTTTTGGGGTTTAACGCCATTTTCAGCACAAGATAGGCTATACATGTCAGCCAGTATAAATGGTGGAGAAAGAATTCGATAAAATCCCGGAAAGAACCACCGACCCAAGAGACGCTGGTGGAAAGCTTTCTCACGTACCCAGATTTTGCCAAGCCCGAGATCCGAATCTACGCAGTCAGAGGTGATCCGTAACGGTGAGCGCTTTAGATCACTCGGCCACTCGGGGCCCCGACCAAGATACCAGTCTCGAAATGGTTGAACACTGGGCACCGTACGTAATACTTCCGAAAGGCCATTGGCTAAACTATTTGCGTGGAAAGTTTCTCTTTATAATGTTCAAACACTTTCTTAAATGTTTTCAAGTTCAATCTGGTTTATATCTATTCGCTCGAACAAGTTTTTATTTGTTTCCGGTTGGACAAAATTAGGTCATGGATACATTTATCACATGCCAACCTTGTGTGAGACTGTTGATTTGGGTGGTTGTTGCCGGTAACCAGCTTTAGTAACATTTTTCTTCAAACACGAATTTTCACCATATTTAATTGTTCAGAATGTTTGTACTAGATCAAGTAAAAAATATATGTATTATACAGTGGGCCACCAAGTGTATAAAATATCTCTTCTCAAATGTTAGAACTGAAGGTCAACAGAATATGAATTAGTGGCCCAAGCCCTACATTGTCTTACATCCTTGAATGTTGAAGTACTTTGCACAAACATGAAATGCAAGTTTAGGAAAATTGCACATTCTTAAGTGTATCGGCTGTTCAATCTTCTTTCGTGCACTTTGAAATGTTTCCTTCTTCGTAAAAGATGACTTTTTAGAAATATATAAAATATAATTGGCCGAGTAAAACGAATATGAAAATATATTATTAATTATTATTTATGTCAAAAATCTACTCGTCAAAACTTCGCCAAAGAGTTATCTTAAAAAGAATATTGACCCAGAAAATCGTAGAAATGATAACTGAACTGGTCAATTAAAGCGAGTGCAACTGTATGCGTTCTTGCATTCTAGCTTGTTGCTTCAGTAAAAGCTAATTCCTTGTATGAATTTGGTGGATTCATTTTTGAACGTTAATAATATCAGAACCTGATAACGTTTAAGGGTGACAGGATGAAAATATGAACAGGAATTTATATATACATCCATTTATTCTTGTATCTGTACGTAAGTATGGATTTAACTTTCGTCCAGTTAGAGTTGTAGCAACATCACAGCTCTGATTAACTTGATGGAAGTTTATTGTATCGACATTCTATTTTCTAAATGAACTTTGACAAACGTGTATTCAGATAGCACAGAGCTCCTAGATGCTAACAATATTTTAAATAAAATACTGTTGCTAGAAACATACGATAGAACTGCCATTTAATCTGAACGGGTTGTATGGGAGATAATATCTGAATAACTCCAACCCTAATATTAGTATTCCAAGAATTTCACGAAAACGTCTAAGGAAAAGTTTGATTTCTAAACGATACACGTCTATTTCTTACGCATGATAGAGAGAAATCGATTCACTTTTGGAAAATTGCCAATCCCTATTTGGCCAATTAAAACGTCATTCAAACATAAACTCTAACGAGACTGTTTCTGAATTTACAACACAGAACGACAACAAAGCTATTATTTCTTGTTTGGCCACGATCATGGCCTATTGTTTTAAATTGCAGATTTAATCGATAAAGGCCTACTCGAGAATTTAGTGTAGAAAAATATCTGAAAAATATGGTTGTTTACAAATATCAATGACACCTCGACATTGCTGACCTTGACACATTACCGTCTTGAGTAACGCAAATCCGTGTTAAATACGTTCTGATGACTGAATTCATTTTATTTGACATCACTGTGGCTTGTAATAATGTGATCATCAAAGTGGAATGTGTGAGGAGGGGATGGTGTGTGTGAGGAGGGGGGCAGGTGTTTGGAGACATGCAATACAATTCAAATCATTTAAATTATATATTGTTTGTGTAATCCTTTGTGAAATAACCGTCGAATTCAGCGTTAAGTTGCATCCTCAGATATTCTAAACCGATAGTACCTATTGTAAAAACTTAATATTCCTTGTGAGAACTTAGTACCCCTTGTGAGAACATTGTACCCCTTATACGAACTATGTATCCTTTGTGTGAACTTAGTACCCAAATTGAGATCTTGGTACCCTGTATGGGAACTTTGTAACCCTTGTGAGTACTGACAATCCCTTGTGAGAATTTTAAACTTATTTATTCCTTGTGCCTTTCTTTACATACATACATACATACATACATACATACATACATACATACATACATACATGAAACAAATGCATCAAATAAATACACCATCTTCAGACACAGGAGGTAAATTGTTTTAAGTAACATACAGAAACACTTATATAAGGCCGGTTTGTGGGAAAATGATAATTATGTACATGTAAATGGAAGAGGGTAAATAGAAATGGTAGAGGGTATATAGAAATGGTAGAGGGTATATAGAAATGGTAGAGGGTATATAGAAATGGTAGAGGGTATATAGAAATGGTAGAGGTTAGATAGAAATTATAGAGGGTAGATAGCAAAGATAAAAAATCAGTAGTTGGTAATGCATTTTTGAGAAATTTGGAAGTGATTTTCGCAAAATATATAAATATTTTGACTTCTTTGTATTTAATTTTGGGATTTGAAAAACGGTTTCTCCGGGGGCAAAATCACACAAATATCAGCTTTGTTCATTCCAGTTCTGACATATCTGAAGATGGAAATTATCAAACTCAATTGAGGTGCTGTTCATATTGAGTGACATTTGATTTATAGTGCCTTCAATAAAAGAACCTAACATAAATCCAAATTAAAGTAAAGCAAATTCAGTAACAGAGCTGTCTGAAAAAACGCGTGAATATTGTTTTTGACCTTTTCCAACCAATGTTAAATACGTCATACTAAAGATCTAAAGCAACAGTCGAAAAGTGGAAATATAATGTTTTAATACTACGAATGATTCGGACACTGCTTATCCTTGCCCGATTATTCCATAAAAACACACACTTGTGCAGACAAAAATGGTTTGGATACTCTGCATAGCATCACCTATTTATTCCAATCATTTTTCATTAAAACACACACTTGTACGTACAGATAAATGGTTCTGACACTCTGCACACCCCTTAACCAATCATAACCATCATTTTTCATACAGACATACTTGCACACAAAATTGAATGGCTTGGACACTCGACATAATTCTCGACCAATCATTTAAATCAATGTTCATATCAACACACACTTGTACATACAAATAAATAGTTCGGACACTCTGTATATCTCTCCCCCCGTCATCCCATTGTTTACTAGAAAAACACATATGCATATACATGAATGGTTCGAGAAGCATGCAAACCACTCACCTATTTATTCCAATCATTTTTTTCTCAAAACACGCAATTGCACATACAAACAATGGTTTGGACACTCAACACAACCCTCGCCTGTTCATTATAATGATTATTTATACAAACACACTTACACACAAACACACACACACACACACACACACACACACACACACATTATTCATGCACAACCCTCAACGAATCATTCCAGTCATGATTCATACGAACAAACTTGCATAAAGAAATTAATGGTTTGGACACTATGCAAACCCCACAACCAATCATTCCAATCAAGTTTTATAAGAACACACTTGCATGTAGAAATTAATGGTTTGGACAATGTGCACACCACTCAACCACATTCCAATCAAAATTCATACGAACACCACTTGCATGTAGAAATGGATGGTTTGAACACTATGCACACCACTCAACCACATTCCAATCAAGATTCATACGAACACCACTTGCATGTAGAAATGAATGGTTTGAACACTATGCACACCACTCAACCACATTCCAATCAAGATTCGTACGAACACCACTTGCATGTAGAAATGAATGGTTTGAACACTATGCAAACCCCACAAACAATCATTCCAATCAAGATTCATACAAACACACTTGCATATAGAAATGAATGGTTTGGACACTATGCAAGCCCCACAACCAATCACTCCAATCAAGATTCATACGAACACCACTTGCATGTAGAAATGAATGGTTTGAACACTATGCAAACCCCACAAACAATCATTCCAATCAAGATTCATACAAACACACTTGCATATAGAAATGAATGGTTTGGACACTATGCAAGCCCCACAACCAATCACTCCAATCAAGATTCATACGAACACCACTTGCATGTAGAAATGAATGGTTTGAACACTATGCAAACCCCACACACAATCATTCCAATCAAGATTCATACAAACACACTTGCATATAGAAATGAATGGTTTGGACACTATGCAAGCCCCACAACCAATCACATTCCAATCAAGATTCATACGAACACATTTGCATATAGAAATGAATGGTTTGGACACTATGCACACCACTCAACCACATTCCGATCATGATGCAAACAAACACACTTGCATGTAGAAATGAATCGTTCGGACGCTCTGCATAACCCTGCCCGTTCATTTCAATCATTGTTCATACAAACACAATTATGAATACAAACCCTTGTTTATTCAGTTAAGTCATTTTTCATACAAACACACATCCACATACATATACATGAAGATGTAACATGAGGGGACCTAGGGTGGCCGAGATAGTTCAAGTCTCGATTCGACAAAGAATGTATGTGAGAAAGTTTGCCGGTTGATTCCCGTGGGTCAGTGGTTCTTGCGATGTCTTTCCGGGTTCTTCCTCTACCATATATAATGGCTGACATATAAAACCTTTCATATGCTTGAAATTGGCGTTGAACTCCACAACTCAAACCATATTCTTAAATATGAAGAAGTATGTTATATTTTTTCATACAAAGACAACTGCACGTGTAAATAATATTTAAAAAAAATTTGGTGGGGATAGGGTATTATATGTGTTTATACAAAACACACAAACACATACAAATGGAGATGAGTATAATAGTTGATTCATACTAATCGTTATTTTTCTTTATACAAATGACACAATTACCAATACAAATGATGGTAGCGTATATTTAGTTTATACTAGTTACTATTTTCTGGCCCTGAAAAGGTCTGTTCCTTTGCGTGATGTGTGAAAAAGCTGCAAGCAGAGGACACCTGTTCCCTCAACGCTGACATAAACTTCTCCTGATCAGGTGTTCATATTCTAACACTCGACGTCAAACAATATTGGTTCTCTGTATAAACTCTCCCAACAAATACGACTGATTCCTTGTGTGACCACGCACTGTGCTTTGGCGAAAATAGGATAGTCTGGCTCAAGCAACTTACTACAGACTTTAGTTTGAGCACACTTCACTTAGCCACTTGTTGCTTTTTTAAGAATAGATGTTAAGACGGGTAAAAAAAAAACTCACCTTATACAAATAAGTAAGAGACTGGAATTCATTTTATGTTGTGCGTTGTTTTTTGGGAGTTGGGGTGGTGAATACCGCCAATTTTCAGCGCAAGATATGCTATACATGGCGGTCAGTATAACTAGTGCAGAAAGAACTGGGGAAATTTTGTTCTGGTTTAGTCAGTCAAAGTACGTCTTGCTCAGTCAATCATCTTGTACGAATTTGTACGATGGAATACGTGTTATGTGACGCAGAGATGACGTCTTGAGAAATACTATTAATGAAACAAAAACAACAACAAAATGACGTGGACTATATAATAAAGCATGCATCTGCGATGAGGAGAAACGTCATTTGTTGGGTTGGGTCACCTGTCGTTCCTTGTACCTATAATGACAACACCGACCATGAGTAGTGTCATTTATTACATATTTAAGTGTGAAATTTAGAGACATTTTGGCGAAATAATTTTCCTTTTATCATTCCAACATTTTCACATGTGAAAAAAAATATCCTTATTTTTTCACATGTGAAAATATCACATCTCCTATCATTCCATGTGACGCTTGATTGTGTTTGCCTAAAAAAAATTCAACTTGCAACAACAAAAATGAATACTTTATGAGCTGGAACAAATCAATAGAAGCTGCGTTACATTTCAGACATGTAAATAAATCTTTGATAAAAAAAAGTAATTAGACCAGACGTCGTTTCGCGTCTCTCTGAAGTTTTTTTTCCCCAACTGCCTTGACGAGCTTTGCTGAATCAAATTTGCGTTGTTTTCAGATAAAGTCAGATAGCTTTTAAAATGACACAAATGTAATTTACTGTGACAGAGTAGGTCAACCCAATCATACCTCTCTCTTAAGTCACGGATATTTATATAATCAGGCTATGAAAGTTATGTGAATTTATCAAAAGGGGGTCCGGATGATCGTGTTATGCCGAATAGTGAGTTTAATCTTCTAAACTTCGAACCTGGAATAAGTTTGGTATACAATAAAGAGCAAATTTTATTTTCCTACGTTAATACCGGATATATATTTCATCTTGTGGTACAAGAAAACTATATATTTTAACTTGGTCATTCGTTAAAATATGTTTTTGGTACCAAACGATAAAATAATTCCAGTATTAACGCTGGGAAAGGAAATATCCTCTATTTCTCGAGGTGGAGCAGCTGTTATTCGTCATATCAGTAATGACAATACGGAAGAGGATTAGCGTCATTTGTTGGGGTCGAGCGGCATTCACGATATCAGTAATGCCAATACCGATGCGGAGTAGGTTCATGTGTTGTGCGGGGAGCAGTATTCTTGATATCAGGAATGACAATACCGATGAAAAGAAGCGTCATTTGTTGGGCTGGAACAGCATTCCTGATATCAGTAATGACCACACCGATGAGGAGTAGCGCCATTTGTTTGAGTAGAACGGCATTCATGATATCAGTAATGACATTACCGAAAAGGAGTAGAGTCATTTTTTGTGGTGGAGCAGCGTTCCTCATATCAATAATGACAATACCCATGAGGAGTAGCGACATTTGTTGGGGTGGAACAGCATTACTGATATCAGTAATGACAATACCGAAAAGGAGTAGCGTCATTTATTGTGGTGGTACAGTATTCATATCAGTGGTGACATTACCAAAAAGGAGTACATTCATAAGTTGTGGTCGAGGAACGTTCCTGATATCAGTAAGGACAATACCGATGAGGATTAGCGTCATTTATGGGGTGGAACAGCATTCGTGATATCAGTAATGACAATATCGATAAGGAATAGCGTCATTTGATGGGGTGGAACAACATTCCTGATGTCAGTAATGACCATACCGAAGTAGTGAAAGGGGGCACTCTACGGACAATGGGAATTAGCATTACAGAACCCCTTGGGTCAATCTACGGACAATGGAAATTTAACATGGCGAAAAATCGTGGGTCAATCTACGGACAAGGGGAATTTAACATGGCAATAAATCGTGGGTCAATCTACGGACAAGGGGAATTTAACATGGCAATAAATCGTGGGTCAATCTACGGACAAGGGGAATTTAACATGGCAATAAATCGTGGGTCACTCTACGGACAAGGGGAATTTAACATGGGGAATAGAGTTTGGGCTTGTTTAGGGATAAGGGGAATTTAACACGGGATTTTTTTTTTAAAAAAAAATTTTTTTAAAAAAGGGGTAGGCAATGGAAAGGCTATCTCTTTTCGAGAAATATGGCTGGCCCTGAAAAGGGCCTTTGGGTTTTCTTCTTCTGCTTCTAATTTCTTCTTTTCCTCCACCAACTTCTTATTTTATCTCCAACACTCTTTCTCTTCTTCCCTTTCTTTTTTTTCTCCTCCTCTTCTTCTTTCTTCTCTTCCTCCTCTTCTTCTTTCTTCCTCTTCTCATTTTCTTCTTCTTTTTCAATTTTTTCGTTCCATGTTCTTATTCTTATCTTTTCCTCTTCATCCTCCTTCTCCTCCTTTATTTCCTTCATCACACCACTGATCATGTCCTTTGCTTTTCTTAAGTTATTAATTTCCATTTTTACTCTATGCGGACTATAAGAATAGTGGTCTTCAACGAGTCGTACGAGCATTTGTTCTATCATGCCCAAATTGTCAAGGACGTCTTGCAATGATTGAAATTTATCCAGGTGGTTTGAAGCCATTTTCTATGTAGAATGGTTTGAACGACGAATACTGTGGGTTCTTATACTTAAAGCGCGTACGTGAAGGAAAACATCCCCCTAAAAACATAAAATGGATCTTACTTAGATCATGACCAAACAACGCGCGGACGTGAAGGAAAACATCCCCTACTTTTTCATTTCATATAATATAACCCAAACTATACTCTCCACATTTGCTAAGAAACAATAAAGAAACCCATAATCTACTATTCGCACAAACATACCTTTACTCATACAAACACAAACACAAACACATACCCTCACATTTTTTTAAAAAAGAGTTAGTGTTTATATACACACTACTCTACCTACACACATTGGCAAATGGATCGTTATTTCTTTTCTAGAGTATTGGGTAGCCCTGAAAAGGGCTGTTTTGTTTGGAACTTCATGGGCACCTGGTTAATGGTGGCACCTTCCAGGCCTGGCGCCACATACGCATCTTCTCCCCCAGTTACTTTTTACCTTTTGGGGGGAGAGAGCAGAGGCAGGATATATCGCTTCAGAATCCCAATTTTCGCTCTCTGGGATTTTGAAATTTTTTCTTCTCTCCTTTTCCTCCTCCTCTTCTTTGTTTCTTCTTTCCTCTTTATATCTTCTTTCTTCTTCTTCTTTATATCTTCTCTCCTCCTCTTCTTTGTTTCTTCTTTCCTCCTCTCTTATCCTTCCCTCCTCGACAATGGCTTCCGCGGCCAGTTCATTTAATATGCGCCTGGCATATTCCAGATGCACATGAAGCTCCAACAGTTTCTCAAGTCTCGTGTTCATTTTTTTGGTGTTGATCAATCAACAAGGGTAGCTGGACTGCCGAACGAGTTTCAATTTATACTGAAAGCGCGGACGTGATGGAAAACATCCCCCTAATAACATAAAATTCATCTTACCTAGATCATGACCAAAAAAACAACAACGCGCGGACCTAAAAGAAACACTCACTCACTTTTTATGCTACTCATCACTATTTTAAAATTTTTTATAAATCACTTCAATAGACTATCCACATACTCAAAGCAATTCAATCTAACTCCAAATATACACCTCAAACACCAAAAAACATCATTTTAATCTACTATCCACACCAACTTACTTGAGCTCTTACAAACACAAACACACCAACACATACCCTCACATTTTTTAAAAGAGTTAGTGTTTATTTTCACACTACTCTACCTACACACATTGGCAAATTAATCGTTATTTCTTTTCTAGAGTATTGGGTAGCCCTGAAAAGGGCTGTTTTTTTGTTTGCTATGGCATTCTTTTTTAGTTTCTAAGAATGCGATGTCCTCTGAGGATAGATTTTCTGGCAATAGGTCTGCTTCTTCGGAAAGAGAAGAAGAACTCTTTGGTGTCGATACGGCAATCGACAAAGCCTCTGTCAGCTTCAGGTTGTTGCTGTTGTTGTTGCTGCTGTTGCTGCTGTTGCTGCTGTCTCTGAAGTCTGTACTTCTCTGTCCATTCTTCTTTTTCCCTGTTCATTTCTTCTCTGAAGAGCTCTTCTATCAGGTCTTCAGTGATTTTTAACATTCTCACATTCTCTATTTCTTCTGGCTTCGGTATCAGACTGTGTCTGACCCTATGCAAATTCACGTAGGCTTCGTTGAGCTTAGCTAGTTTGGAGCACATCTTCGTAGGAGGATGAGTCGACAATGGATGGTTAGACTGGGAACAAACCGGTTCTTAAAGTCAAAGCGCGGACGTGAAGGAAAACATCCCCACACGGTTTTCTAGTCTCAACGTTTCAGTGAGTGTCATGAGAGGGATAGTAAGAAATGAAAGAGCATCAATTCAACATTCTTATAGCTAAACAAACCACAAAGGCATTTTTTTCAAAACACAACATTTTTTATTCAAAAATCACTTAACATTAAACAACAACAACTCTAACATTTTTTAACAATAATCCAACACTATAACATCAAACAATTTTTTTCAAATCACAAACATTTTTTCTCAATTGACACTCTACTTTGAACAGGGCTGACAACGTTGTGAATGAAATTGTGATTTCCACTGTTGGAAATCATTAGGCCATTGATGGACACTACGTTTCCTAGCTTGAGACAAAAGATAAGCATAATGGTCACAAAACCATCGATCTACTTTCACATCGTTTCTAGCAGAAGAACGAGGATCAAAATGAGTCACTAAATGTTCTAATGAATAGCCCAGGCTGCGATGATGCAGAAAATACACACAGTACTGTCCACACACCAAGGAATCTGTGCCTTGTAATTTCACGTTATTGAATCGGGTGGTTTGAGCATTTCTTCTCATAAAGTCGATGATATCGTCTTCCAAAGGGGGCAATCCGTACGAATCGAAATATTCCACACATCCTTCTTGAGGAAAGTAGACGTAGTGGGTTCCTGGGAGATGACTGTCGTCCGTGTTGATCACGTAAGCTTGATGGTCTTTAGGTTTGCGATGAGGGAGTTCATCTTTAGCACAGACGACAGGATTCCAAGAAGCCGTATACGAACTGTGGTTCAAAAGGTAATAAAGTTCCCAGGTATCCATTGTTTTGTGTGGTTTTTTTCTTCTTCTTCACAGGTAATAATAAGTCGTCAATTCGATCCTGACTTTTTGCTTGAAAATGTCTGACGAATAAACGGTTATTCGTTCTGTTTCCTCACTCTGATTCAGGAGAGCTTCGATACGATGGATCTCTTGAGTGGTTAATGGTAGACAAGAATGTTCACGCAAGTCTTTATACCACTGGTGCAACACGTCTTTGTCCGAGATGAGACTCCAAGCTTCGTCCAGATACTCGTCCAATTTTTCTTCTTGACTTAACATTAGGCATTTATCGTGTTGAATTTGACTAGGATGGTCGTTTTGACATCCATAACAATTTTTCTTGATCAATTCCGTCATTTTGTCGACCAAGTGTTTGGCAAAACAGGAGACTAAATGGGCTTCTTGTTCTGGCCATCTCGACTTCATTATGATTACTTCTTCTTCCAGGGTCTCCTCACATTCCATGTCCAAAGTTTCTCCACTAGGTAAAGAGGGATAACAGTCTTCCATGGTTTCTAGTAATCTAGAATGACTTCTCTCAAACTGTTGATTTCTATGGTATTATCGAATTCTGCATACAGGATGACGTTCACTGTTGCTGGCAGAGGATTTGCAAACTGAAGTTCCACACGAATCTGGCCAGATTTTATAGGGTGGAAATGTCCCTCGTCGCTGCCTTGGTCTGGAGTGAAATCGAAAGCCCACAAAGCATAGCCTCCTGCATAATCGTCGTACTCAATGCCGTGACTGGTGTTGGTTCCTAACTGGCCGGTGGCATCGTACAGGGACAAGTACGATCTCAAGTAATTGTTGTTGGCAAAGTCAGGTTCGAAAGGTCGGGTACACAAGGTCTTGCCATCACGACTGACTTCGATTTTCTTCACGTTGAAGTGTTGAAAGTTGAAAGGATTTTCTTTGATGGTTCCGTTGAAGGCTGAATTCAGGACCATACCAAGGATTAAACGCTTGGGTAGCTGTCCTTGAAACAGATGATCTTCGATCATGGAATGCTGTCCAGCAGGAATGGTGAAAGTTTTCACTTCCACACGTCGTATGGGATACTTGGCGGTCGTTCTGCTCAACGTTTGACTGATGTCGTTACCCACTTTGGGTAACACTTCTACGCGTCGTACGTAGAGTTTGGCTTCTTGGATTATGCTTTTAGGAGCCTTAGCAAGATCAGCAGCCTGCAAATGGAAAGTGGCACTGCTGCGATTCAGTCTCAAGCGGACATTGACCCCGTTGAGCAAATATTTCTCTTGCAACCACATGTCCAAATGCAAACGATCCATCAGTTCTAAACTCTTTTTACCTAGGATTTTGTTTTCTCTTGCCTCAAAGCCTTCATTGCTTGTATCTATTGTGTCGAACTTGTCCGGTGTGTCATCTACCCACAGCACACAGGCATTGAGATGACTTGTCTTGGCATCTGTTCCGTACGTCAAGAGATTTTCCAGGTAGGCACGGTAAGGGTAAGTATCCATGCTGCTGCTGACCAGTTTGTTATTCAAGTACAAATCCACTGAGCTGAACAAGGAATGCATGAAATTGTTGACGGGAGCTATATCGTCATCGTCTTCTACTCCTTTATCATCTTTTTTTAGAACTTGGACTTTTAAGTACAAGTAACTGCTATTCAGATCGATGTAATCTTCGGGCTGTCCTTTGATTTCAAACTCGATGGGAGCGGAATCGGTCAATGAGGAGACGGGATGAAATTCCACCCATTGGGATTCTTGCATGGTCATCATGGTGGGGGGCATGGCAAACAGATCCAGTTCCGTCTTGGAACAAGCGCAAGACTCTCGGTGCATCATTTTGTTCTGTGTTTCAATAATCGAAAACGTCTAAGTCTCGAACGGTTCTTCTTTTCTTGGCCTTTCTAGCTTGAAGTCTGGTGAAAGGGTGTTTTCTTATTCGTCGTCTCTTTCTGCCTTGTCCTTGCTGAATGCCAGACTCGGTAGCGTGCAGGGCATTTATAGGTGTCTCTCGTCGGCCCAAAATGTCTTTGCCCGTTTGCAGCAAGACATTTTTGCCTGCCCTCATGAAGGCTTCTTTAGGGTTTTGTTTGTCGATGATGACATTTTGGAGAAATTCTTTGCCTTGCGTCAGTGCCGCATCTTTCAAGGCGTGCAATCCGCGTGTCACCATCGGTTTCAACACCGGGGCCACCGAACGAAAGGCCGATTTTAACATGTCTCCTAAACCGTGTCCTCCTTGTCGAGCCACCCCTCGGTACACTGGATACATGACTTACTTACGAGTCGTGAGAGAACCGTTTTCGAAAATGGAGTTTCACCGTGACTTTTCCTTTGGTGAATGGAATATTTTGTCCCAAATCTCCTTTTATAGTAATGTTGACCGTGTCCAAATACGACTTGCTGACAGGTAAATAGTGAGGATGGACAAATTCGCGGTGGACGTGATAAGTGTTTCCACCTTCCTCGTCAGCGTTTGTGGCAGAATCCACTTTGAAAGGAATGACACGCAGTAACGGCACGGAGGTGTGTCCCACCACGTTGTATTCCACCACATCGGAGTACACGAAGATCAAATTCAGTCCTTGGTTCAGTTCTACCGGGAAACGAAAATACTTGGCAAAAGAGTCGTTGTCATAAATGACTGGTAATTCGGGGGATTTTTTTTGTTCTCCTATCTTCCTCATCTCCATGTCACCGCCCAATATGTCAAACAATTCAGGACAAAATAAGAAAGACATGAATTTTTTGGACCCCTCAGAAAATTTCATCAGAAAGCGACGAGCTATTTTGTGGTATTCCAGGGTGACACTTTTTTGGACATTCCCCAAAGCTTTATGGAACACGCCATTAAACTTGGAGGCTATGGCGCTGACCAAATGATGACCACTGAAATAATAGCCTGGGAGAATGGACAAGTTGTAGGTCCACGTTTTAGTTTTGTCATCATAGGTTTTATTGCTATATGTGCCAATCTTATCCAACTCATCTTGCAATTGTTTGTCATGAACTTCTACCTTAAAATAATTTTGATTGGGAATGACATTGTGGACTTGGGTTGGGTGAATCATTTCCACTAAAGCCACTTCCCAATGGGCTTCGTGATCTAAGGGGATGGCTTGAGGTAATTTGGCCGTGTAACAGCACAACGTGTTGTTGGGAAACACCTCCATGGAACTGTCACTGGGTAAGGTTAAGTAAAATTGATTTTGGTGACTCATAATTCCAGAGTTCTGTGGCTGTCCGAGGGAATATTAGTGGATGTCAGAGGTGTGTCTCCGCCCAAAATGGGGTTCTGGTTGTGGTTGTTGTTGGAGTGGTGACTGGCACTGGCACTGGACACAACGTTCCCGTTCGAGGAGAATTTCAGGGAGGGATTGGGAAGCAGGTAACCGATGCAACTGCTCAATAAAATGGTCCACAATTGTTTGTCTCCTTGTTGCAAACTCAAATTGGCAATGGCTGCCCCGATGACACAATACACCACGAAGATTTGGCAGAAAAAGACGATTTGCGTTTTAGGCACACGTTCTCCGCACCACACCCACAAGGGTTGTTTTTGTAAATCTTGCACAGAAGAACTAGGGGAAGAAGGAGTGGTCGACGTAGCTGCGTCTGATGTGTGAAAGGGCATGATGGTCACTTCTTCTTTTTATAGTCGATGACTTGCGAAGCGTCGATCCAAGAATCGAAACTGGGTGGATATCCTTTCCAACGTACTTTGACTTCTTTGACACGTCGTTTGCCCACTTTACGGGTTCTGCGTTCGAGAATGCTTTCGATGTCGTACACGTCGTCTTCTTTTTTGGTGACACGTTGTAACTCGGGCAAATAAAACGTTCCTTTGAGCACTTCTCCGTTCATGTCTTCCAATTTATAGACGGCAGGATGACGGCCATGCACTCGTCCAGTGACGCGAAACAATTCGGTCGTCCAGTTAGGTAAGTAACCTTTGTCGAAAGTGCGTTTGGTTTTGCCGATGCGCACCCAATCTCCTACGGTCAACTCTCCACTTTTCTTGGGGACAGCCCTCGTCGGGGACGTACCGAACAGGCGCTCAAACACCAGCACTTCGTTGTCGGGAGTCACGTCTTGCGGGGCACGTCCGATGCTTCGATGGTAAGATTGGTTGTACGCTTGCACCAGGTGCGGTAAGATGTCGATGTACTTCAGAGTGTGGTGATGCGTAAAATATTTCCACATGCGTTCTTTCAAAGTGCGTTGAAAACGTTCCACGATGCTGGCTTTGGTTTCGGGATTCTCGGTGGTAAAAAAATGAATGTCACGTTTCTTTAATTCTTTTTGGAAAGCTTGGTTCAGAAATTCGGTGCCTTTGTCCGTTTGCCATCGAAGAGGGTGACGACCGCTTTGTTTCAACACTCGTTGCAGGGCTCGCACTAACTCGCTGCTCGATTTGGAAGTCAAGGGCACGACCCAGGCAAATTTGGAAAAGACGTCGATGTCACAAAACAAATATTTGTAGCCGCGATTGTAGTTGGCCAAATGAGAGACATCGGCTAAATCGGCTTGCCATTGATGATCGATGCCTTCCACTCGGGTGCGACTTCTGGCAAACTTACGTCGAATGGGTTTGTGTAAAGTGTAGGTAGCTTGTTCTTGTAACCATCGTTGCACTTGAGGTAAACGGAGACTTTTCAGTCGAGTTTTGGCAGCACGATACAATTTTTGAACTCCTGCGTAACCTGCAGGATGCGAGGGATCGTAGTAAATGCTGGCTAAGACTTTTTCCATTTTTTTGTGTTAATAAGGCACCCACTCTTGGAAGAGGCTACTCTTTTTCTCTTGGGGTATTTTCTTGGATTGCAAGGCTTTGCGTGTGCGACCGGCAATAGGTGTCGAAGAGGAGGATGTCTGAGCAGGGGATATCGGTTCTTGTTTCACTTCTGTCTTCACTTTCTTTTTCTCTTGTGATGAAGAAGGGGTGGCCATCATCTTTTTAATCCATCCAATTCTGGAGGTAGGTGGTGTTGTTAACTTGCGTACTTTTTCTGGTGGAGTTTGAAACCCTTCTTCTTCTTCTTCTTTTCCTTTATCTTTCTTGACCACTGGTACCGGTACTGGTACTGGTACTGGTGATGGTGCTGGACTTTTCATCAAGGTCTTAAAATCTTTCAAAGTGGGTAGAGCTGTTTCGTCTAAAGCTTTCTGGTGAAAGAGTTGCAGTCGTTGCAAGAGTTGACCGTACTTTTGCGATTTTTCTGTTTCGGACAAATCTTGGCGATCCATCAAGGACTGCAATTCATGTTGTAACTGGGACATCTCGCTCAAATTGGGATTGGGAGGTAAATGCGGGGTGCGTTGTTCTTGCCACCGATGGTATTCCATCCATCGTTTGTAAGGCACTAAAGCTAGTTTTCGTCCTTCCATGGGGTTGTCAGGGGTGAATTCTGAGATCTTGGGACTTTCGAGGGCCTTTTTATCTTGCTCCCACTAGTCCTCCCAACATGGTTCCCAAGACTCCTTTCAGTATGGGGCCTAACAAGAGGGGCAAAATGCCTCCACGTTGCACTAACATCTTCTTTTTTTGACGAATGGGAATTTTCTTTCGAACCATTTGGCGAAGAACGTGACGATGTTTGCTTAAGCATTGTTTCTGGTGTTTGGACAAAGGGATCGTGCCTTTCAAAACGTTCAAACAACATTCGCACACGGTATCGATGACCTCTTTGGAGGCCGTTTGAATGAGTTTTTTTCGTAGGGGTGAAGCTTTGGACAGGACAGATAACATGTCCCCATGTTTGGCTAAACGTGGTGGCAGTCCTTTCCTTTTCTTTCCTTGGGGTTTTCTGGAGGGTGACATCTTTGAGTCTTCAGGAGCACCAAAAAAACACTGATACCCTACTCGGTCACAGGCCTTTTTTATACTGGAACGCGTCGCCATTGATTGTCTTTACGTCGTATCAGTTTGAGGACAGGCATGACACGTCGTGCAGGGGTACGTAACGGACTAAATCGAGCCAGTTCTTGCTTGGACAAATCCAGTAAACTTTGTAACATGCCCGATCTTTCATGGACTTTGATTTTGGGAGAAGGTACTTTGTGAGCAGCAGCCACTGCCGCTAAATTGGAAGGTCCTGCCACTGGGGAAGTTCTTTTGGGGGTCATCAACGGAGAAGTTCTTGGTGTGATCAACGTCTCCAAGTACTCTTCAGTTCCTGGTGACATCAACGGAGAAGTGGACAAACGTGAGGCTGTCGGAGACGCTGTGGCAGGTCGTGGTTTGCGAGTGTAAGGCTGTGTCCTAGCCGCAGTGCCTCTCTTGCGACTAGTTTTCTTCTTCTGTGGACTTTTCTTTTTCTGAGGACTTTTTCTCTGTTTCTTTTTCTGGGGGCTTCTTTTCTTTTTTCGGGGTGGTGTCTGGTAAGAGGAGGGTCCCGCCACTGGAGAAGTTCTTCTCTTTGGGGACCTGGTCTTTTTCTTCTTGGGGCTTCGTTTAACTTTTGTCTTAGGGATAACTTTGGGGGCATTAGGATCCCATCTTAAGAGTGAGCGAATGATGACCCCTCCTAGAGTACCGCTCCCTCCAGGTTTCAAAATGATTTGTTTTTTGGTTTGAGTGTCGATGCGGGGATCGGCCAGTTGGACCAAAGCGACTTTGTTTCGATCGAAAAAGCGTTGGGTTTGATGAGGAATCTGAATGATTCCTTGGAGTAATTGACGTGCCGTCACCGTGAACCATCGTAAGACTTCTTTGAGACTAGTTTCTAAGACACGAGCTCGTGTTTGTGGATCTTTTTCTCGACTGATGCCATACAAGGCACGAATCAATTTGACGGGAAGATGCGACTGAAGGGACGTCATGTTCGCACTGAGTGTGAGACAGACGAAAAAGGGTCTGAGGTTTTTATAGATTTTTTGATGGGAAGTGAAATGAAGTCGAGGACGGAGACGTGTACAGGACAGGCCCTCCGTCTTGGCACCAGTGGTGAAACAAGTGGGTACGAAATCGCAAATCCTCGGGAGTGGTAGGTTTCAAATCGACGAGTAAATAGGCGTGTGGCGTTTGAGTGGCATCGTCGTACGCCTAAGTCAGCCAAGGCGTTCCTAACTGTTTGGCTAAGACTTGCACTTGCGATTTATCTCGAGGGCTTTTAAACAAGACCACGTAATGCGCATTGAGACTGATGGTACGATGGGCTTTACTTTGTTGAAACAAATTTTGGGTGATGTAAACGACACTGGCATTACGGTGATGCCCTTTGCGCGTGAACCACAATTTAATTTCTTCTTCGTCTTCTCCTAACATGTCGTCGAAAATGACCAAATGGGTTAGACGGGAGTCAGAGACGATGCCGTCGTCTTCTTTAGGAATGCCTTCCACAAACACGATGGAATCGCCTTGACTTTCTCGCAAGAGGTTGTACGCCGATTGCCACTCTTTGTAACACCACACGATCCGTTGAGGGGGTCGATCGATCAAATGATGTTTATGTTCGATCAAACGTTTGACGAATTCGGTTTTGCCTGAACCGCTAGGTCCAGCAATGAGCATGTTAAAGGGATGGCGAAGATACAAAGCCTCCCAACTGGCACGATCTAAGTGTTCGTCGATGACTTTGACAGTAGAGGAAGAGGGAGCAGAGACAGCAGAGGTAGCCATGGTATGAGAAATGTCACTTGTGACACGAAAAACAAACAAGACAAGAGTTTATATACTTTTTCAGAACACGTTTATTGAATGTTTCAAATATGAACACGAAAGACAAAAATACATACAACCCAAATAGTGATGTACAGGAATATAAAACACAGCAAAGCGATCAAAGTGGAATATAAACAAGTGTCTGTACAACATGTTTTGGGTAACCAAGATGTCCTAGGGACAGTGTGAAATGTTCTTACAGTCTCTACATGAGGTATTGTCACACAAGTGTCCTCCCGGAATGACCTTTCAGGAATGTCCATGACAGTCCTGTCCTGAAGCGAGTGGTTGTTCTCGGTGACGGGTTCTTCTGGCACCGTCACTAACACAGGTTGAAAAGTAACTTTTTTCCTTGAACAACTCTCGTGCATACTGGGCCACTTCTTGGGTCCAAGCCTCAAAACCCCCCTTTTTCCAGTCACGAACATCTGTCCAATGAGGGTGTAAGTCACAAGCTACACACACATCGTCATACACGTCTTGGGTAGCTAAAAGTTGACGAATCTTTTTTTCCTGTTGAGGTCGAGAAGTATCCAGATGAAACCGCAAGGCTTTGAGCAAAAGGAGTTTTTCGTGACCATTTAAGGCCATGGAGGTGGTAAGTACTGATCGTAAAGAGTCCACAAAGAATCGGCTGTAAACGAAATCCCAGAAAACAAGTCACTAAGACACACACCACTTGTCGTCCCAAATTGAATGGATACAGTTCTTGCAATAATCGATGGTAATGATCCACGGTTTGAATATGGTCATTGAGTTCCTTCCACGGAATCTGTTGGATTACATACGACATAAGTCGTGGCATAGCTGCCTGTTTTTATAGTCTCTTTGTTTCGAAAAGAATACACGTACTTTCTAGCCAGTGATCTTCGTTTTCCAGTGGGTAATGTAAATCTTGCATACTGTAACCGAAACGTCAGAGTTCGATTAAAAGTTTCCTCTTCCGCTAAGTAGATTCCACGTAAAATATGTTGGTAATCCTTTACCTCGTCTTCCTCAATGGGTTGCTCTAGGTGAATCTCGAAGTAACCAAAATGATCAACACGTGAATCATCGGGGGCCTGGAAGTATTGAACAAGATCTGACCACTGAAACAATTTCTGACGAATCAGTTCTCTTATACCCTTCAGGTACCAGTGGTTAAAGATCTGGTGACGTAACGGATGCAATTGTTCTTTACGTTTCACTTGTATTTTGACCAGCTCTCGGTAAATGCGTTCTCTCAACTCCACAGGCAAAGCACGAATGTTCTCTTGTAAAGTATCCATGAATAGGTCATACTAAATTCTCTTTGGTCTGACACAAGAAATGTACTCTTTGCACAAACATGGTTTTACTTCAGTGTCGAATTTAAATCGTTGAGTCACTAATCTACACATTACAATTCGTTCAGAAGTTTCCTCTTTCACCAAGTTGACATTGCGTTCAAGATGTTGGTAATTCGTTAACTCTTCCTCTGGAATTCGATGCAGTACGTTTACAATGATGTAGGTAGAATCGTCCATAACAAACCAATCCTTTTGAAAACTAGAGGATCGTTGATCAATGTCTGTCCGATGGAACACTTTCAATTGAATCAATCCTTGTATAGCTTTCAGGTACCAGTGGTTCAAACACCGGTGACGTAACGGATGCAATTGTTCTTTACGTTTCACTTGTATTTTGACCAGTTCTCGATAAATGCGTTCTCTCAACTCCACGGGCAAAGCACAAATGTTCTCTTGTAAAGTATCCATGAACAGATTATTATGGTAAGAAGTTACTTCAATGTCTCGGTCCCACTAAGGGTAAGTAATGACAATTCGGTGACCATCGAGCATGTTCTACGTAGGCCGAATCTTGCGGTTCCCAGTGGTGAAGTGACACACCGCAACTGAAGCACCTGACTTTATCTCCTTCGCCCAAGTAGAAAAATCCGGCTCTGGCTAATTCTTCAGGGGTCGGTCCTCCCAGATACTTTGGCCATTTTCCTTTGAACGATTGAAGACGATTTTCAAAGTCGCAGTATTCCGACAAACGCACAGGGAACGAATATTCGTCTTTCACAGGTTCGTTTCGATGAGGGTTGGGTGACAGGAACAGGAGTTTGCTCAGGGCTGGATGACATCCGTAGGGAGGTAAACGTGAAGGTCGACATTCCCCTTTAAACCCGGTAAAATGTCTAAGAGGACGAGCGGCATCGCTTTCACATCCCTCAGGTTTGACACGCACAGCATCACTTTCCATGACAGGGGCAGTGAGAACAAAGTTCCCATGATGCTTTACGACATCGCTCAGGTCACAACGTACAGCATCGGTCCCATCGCAAGGCTCACAATCGCACTCGTCTGCAAACTCCGTTACGCAATTACAATGGTAACCACATGGACAATCGCAGTTTCCTTCCGGACATTTTCCGTCGCAATGCCTGGGTCTTATCCATCCAATATTAGTCACACTAGAGGAAGATACAACTTTTTTACAATCCCCAAACTGAAACGATGTCTTTTTCAAAGTATTCATCTTGTTCGCTCGGTCTTGGTAGTCCCAATGAACTATCGATCTTGCCTAGGGTTCCTTTTTATATACAGACCAATACCAACGTGACCGTACGGTAAGGTGAAATGATTGGGAAGTCGCACTCGCTTCTGGTACACGATTTGATAGACTTTTTCCAAGGGTCGACTGACTATGTGGTGAGTGGGTAAACGTACAATCTTGTTCGGTTGATAGGTGGTCACTTTAAAGTTTCCATCCTCTCCCGATTGCAAGGCTTCTTTCAATACCCCAAAGTTGACCACTCGACTGGTACGATAATTCAGAGTCAGTCCTTTCACTTTGCACGTCGTGTGCACTTCTCCTTGTTTGTCCCGGTATTCGTAGCCGTAATTTTTGGGACCGCCACTGACGAAACTTAGAATCTTGTCGTCGGGATGCTCGTCTGTCCAGGCTCCTAAACGGTCTCCTTCGATGTTAGGGTGATGTTGAATCGGGTGATGGATGTAAATGCAACTGTCCGTGTCAAAGTACAGGACGCGTTCTTCTAACAGTTCTAAAGCTTCGTACAATTTTAAGCGAGCATGAGCTGTCACGTAAGCCGCAATGATGACATTTCCAAAAGGGTCGTCTTGTACAAAGTCCAGATCTTCTTCGTAATTGACCAAGATTAAATTCTCTCGAACGACGTCCACGTGTTTCATGTATTTGGTTTTGTCGTGAATCATCTGGAAGTAGCGGGAAGGTTCTGTCAAATATTCCGTCTTGGGTAAACACGGTCGTTGTGCCAGTTTACCCCACAAGCAATTTAACATCACTTTGGCAAACGATCGCCTGCCTTCGTTTTTCTCGATGTGGTCTAAAGTGATGCCTTCTTGTTCGTAATATTTCTCTTTGAATTGTATTTGGTCTTCGGGAGTGTGACACCAGGAAGGATAGCCGCTGGCTTCTTGCTTCAGTTTCAAAAAGGCATCCACGTAGTCGGCGAAAATGCCTTTCTGAGTAGGGTCACCCTTGTGGTACTGTTGTGTCTTAGGAAAGTGGCAAATTTCGTATACTTCTAACAGTTGGTATCCCATGTCCAGAGCTTTGAACAATTCTACGCTGACCCAGGTTCCCGTCAAGGCCCGTTCTTCCTGGGTGTGCTGACAAGGCTGGTCTTGGTTGCACGTTTCGGCACAAGTACGGCACAAGGGAAACATCAGTTTGCCTTGACAATGGTGAGGTAAGACGGGATGGTATAAGTTCGTGGGAGGCAAAACTTTACACTTGATCAAGCCTTCGTATTGTCGAATGTTTTTCAGGTCGATGTGTTCCGTGAACAATTGCGGGTGCCCTACAGGAAAGCGACAATATTTGCACACGTAGGGATACAGCGAACACACGTCCAAGTATTTGATTTCTTCTCCTTTCTCTTCGTCGGCTTGGTACAGCAAACAGGTGGCATTGGTCCTTCCTCCGTACAAACTATCCCTCGGGTTCAGCGGGTCCATGAACTGGTAACTTTCCACGAGGCGTTTAAACTCGGGATCGGTTTTCATACGGTGATCGTACTCGTGTTCCCACATTTCCACCACTTGGTATCCTTGCTGTTCCAACTTTAGGCGCCGCTGACAAGTGTCCTGGTACAAGTCTTCCATGGTTCGTTGTAAAAACTGATTTTTAGTACCACGGTCAGGGTAACAGACGGGACATCCGTGAAATAAGCAACCGTTAAACTCGTACACGATCTTGGGGTTTTCTAAGTCCCAACCATCGACCGAATACGTTCCGATGGTCTTTTCACCCCCTCCGTTGCGGGCATGCTGAATCCACTTGTCTTCCTTGTCGCACAAGTAATGTAACCAACGTAGGGCTTTGACCGAGTATTGACGTTTGACATAGTGGGTCGTTTGAGGACTGATGACAGCCACGGTGTTTTCAGGCATGAATCGTTGTCGATACACTAAGGAACACGCTTTGGCAATGGTGCAAGCTTCTTTCAAAGGATCGACCCCTCCGTGTTCCATGAACAGTTCTCGAAATTTTCCACAGCAACGCCGTAAAATGTCCACGTCGGAACGACAATACTTTAGCATTTCTTCCTGAAAGTCGAAAGGGTCCGAGGCGTGAGCCTGGTACCAAGCGTAGAAAGCTTCTCGTTGTTCGGTACGCATGTTGTCGGGGTCGTAATAGTGAGCCTCAGGCAAATGGGGTAAAACGGCGTGTTGATTGGCTTCCGTATTGAAAAAGTGTGGAAAGTACCCTTTAGCCATTTCTGTCATTCCAAACGTTTTAGGCATTCGACTCAAAGGCATGGCCAAATAGCTCATCGAATCTTTAAACTGTACTTGTCCCACTTGCATGAAAATGATTTTGGCCCCTTTCAAAGTCACTTTAGGACGCTCGGTGCCTTGTTCCGTATAGTGCCTCAAAAGAAACTGTCCATCGTATCCGGAGAAATTGTGAGCCATCACCGTGGCATGACGATGACAACGTTCGATGTCCTCTTGGCTCCACGTCTTGTCGATGGGGTCTAAAACCCATTGGGCAAAATCGGCTAACGTGTTTGGTCCCCGAAAGATTTTTTCACGCCCTCCGGGAATCTTGCTGCAGTGAGGGCAATGACTGAAGATAGGTTCTTGAATGCACTTCTCGCACGCTCGATGAGCCACGCAGAAATTAGGGATGTGAATGCCAGTCTCTTGCATGCATTCGAAATCGAAAAAGATGAAATTGCCTTTCTTCTTGTGACCGTCCTCTTTCTCTGGTGGGGGATGGTATTTTTGCACGTAACATTCGTGTTCCAAGTCCACGATGTGGTGACAAATGTGACATTTTTTCTTTCCTGAACATACGTGTGCCTTGGTATTATTGGTACGTATGCCTTGTCCACACGTAGGGCACAATCTCAGGAGTTGACAAGCGCATTTCTTCTGTGAACCTTGCGTCTTCAAATGTTGTTGGTAACAGGTAGGGCTGACAAACGTGCGCAGACAAGTGGAACAAGGCACTGGTTCTTCGCTCAGACAGGGTGGAGAGGCCAAACATCCTGAGCATTTCCATCCACAATATTTGTGTTGCTCTCGATTATTATAACCATAGTCACATTTCTCACAATAATAAGCATATCCCAGGAATCCAGTGATACTGGTAATGGTATCGAAATGGTCATCGTGATGATAAAGGTGAATGTATTTTCCGTCCTTAAAATCTTGGCCTCGAAACAACAGAGGTCCGCGCACTTCTTGAGGGTGCACTTTCAATGTGTATCGTGGAGCTAGGGCATCTTGCAATTTTTGCATCTCAGGAATGCCACAGGGTGTGTCTTTGGGCAGTCCGGCTTGTTGTAACAAGAGTTCTGCTTCGTTTCGTTGTTTGGCTCGGTCGGAACGTTGAATAGTGTCCCAGGTTCTTTTCCATTCTACCGTGTCGTTCTTGTTGGCATAGGTTCGTCCCACCACGATGGCACGGGCTAAACACATCTGGTCATGAGGGTTGTTAATTCGGACGAGACTCGTTTTGGTGTTGCGAAGGTCGTCCACCAATAACATCTTTTTGCGTCCTGTCCCTTGAGGAGGAGAGACGTGGGTCATGTCCAGTGTGGCTTTACCATCGGTGATGTCAAACTGATCATTAGATTGTTGTACGTGTTGAATCTTGTCCATGACTTTGGAAGCAGTCAATTCTGCAGGGGTGCTAAACTCGATCCAAACAGGGGATTTCAAACCGTCGTGTTGTATGGAAAGTCTCAAGCGATCGTCTTCTTTGGGTTGACATTGTCGCTTGAGTGCAGTGAGCAAAGAATCCCACACCTCGGTGATGAACACTTCTGCTTTCTCTAACGGCACTTCAGCCTTGAAATCTTTGAACTTCACCGTGTATTTGTAAGCCGTAGTTCTAAATTTTCTAGAGGAGCGCTTTTCCGTCTCTCGAATGGAATAGTACTTTTCAGGGTTGACAAAGGGTGGTGAACTTGGTTTAGAGGGTTGGGATTCTGGTTCACTCATGTCCTCTTCAAAATCACTGGCATGAATTTGTGCCAAGATTTCAGCCCTGGTACGAGGCGATAGATCACGTTTCTGCCTCTTACTTCTTTCTTCTTCTTTCTTCTCGAATGAATGGGATCGTTTCATCTTGAAAGCAAAAAGTCAAATGACTCAAGTTCAAACACCATAAACTACTTTATAGTCATAGCAGACCAGCGTATATAAAAGGGTGTGTGTCTTGTCCTTTCACTATTCATTTCACTCTCAAGCCGAGCACAACGATGGAAGAGACTAACCAGATGGAACGTTTCGTCAGAGCTTTGCGAGGGGTCATTAGAAAATTCTCTTCAGACCAGCCGACGGACTACTCTCCTTCCTTTAGAGATAAAAGTCAAGATACTTGCTATATCTGTCAGAAGAAAGGGCATTGGTCTTCAGAGTGTCCAGACCGTCAAAAAAGAAAAAAAACAGGGGATAAAAAAGACAAAAGTCAAGATACCTGTTATTATTGTCAAGAAAAAGGACATTGGTCTCCAGATTGCCCAAAAAAGAAACAAGAGGAGTCAGAAGAAAAGAGGAATTCTTCAGAAGAAGAGAGGGATTCTTCAGAGGAAGAGATGGATTCTTCTGAGGAAGAAAGAAGACAGGTGAAGAAAAAGAAACAGGAGAAAAAAAGAAGAAGGGAAGAAAGTGAGGAGGAAGAAGAAGAGGAAAAGAGTGTGACAGTGAAGAAATTCAAAAAACAGAGAGACTAAACAAGAAGACAGAAGAAGTCAATGAACTTTTAATTAAAGTGTTGAGTTGAGAATTGTGAATTGGATTGTAAAAAAAATGGATAAAAGAATAAATGAATGATATAAGGTAAGTGTCTTTGAGTTTTGATTTTAAAATAAGAAGCTACACTCACGCACTCATACACAGACACGTACTATAAGGGTAAAATGGGTGGGGTTTTTTTGAGTTATTGGCAAATTGAAATTGTATTTCTTTTCGAGAAATGTGGGTGGCCCTGAAAAGGGCCTTTTTTATATATGGTGTAGGGGTGAGTTTAAGCAATCAACTTTAACTGCCTTATGCCTTTGCCACGGCCAAGGCCTACTTCTGGACTGCGTAATGTTGATGATGATGATAATGATTGGGTTGAAATCACTAAGGGTGGTACGGTAGGCTTAGTCACAGGGTTGACATGTTTGGCTCGGGAAGGTCGTATTCTCTTCGGTCGTGATAATGAAGTCTGATACATTTGTTTCAGACTTCTTAACTCCGCTAAAATGTCCAACAGTACCGTGACCGTTTGATTTTCACCCTCTTGTTTCTTTGCTGCTACTTCTTCTTGCTGTTGTTTTTTTCTTACCTCTTCTTCTTGCTGCTGTTGCTGTAGGAGAAAAGCCTGTTCCGCTTCCTTTTGTCGTTGTATAAATCTCTCCAATTCTTCTTTCTGTCTCTGTCTAAAATTCTCCACTTGCGGTAATGAAGAAGGTAACGAAGGTTCCGGAACAAATTCTTGCGAGGAGAGAAAATCCACAAAATCCCAATTCACCTCTTCTGAAAGTAAGTCCGGGTTCCCTTGGGCGGTCTCCCCTGCTGGTGCACCCCACTGGATCGTTTTCTGAGTTTCCGTCATGTTGAATCACTGTCGCATAGATTGACTGCACACAAGCGCTAGCGAATCTATATTGACTACGTGACGTCACAGACTGCTCTCTTCGGATTGGATGCGGGCTGACTGAATTCTGTAACGCGTGTTCGGATTGGTGAATGAACTCAATCCGTTTCAATCCTTTCTGTCCCTATAAATAAGCGCCGTTCAATGCATTGATTCACCTATTCTCGGAGCCTCAACATGTGGACCGACGTTGAATCTTCAACCCTTGTGTCAACAATGATGTTCAGGACGGACATGCTCATGTATGTCCGATCCAAGTGGACCGTTGTCTACAGGACCAACAGCAGTCTGTGGATAAGAAGAGTCTATATAGAGAGACAAGGTTGCCTCAAGAGGACTCTGATGTATGGCCCTGCTGTAAGACGAAGTTTGAGGACAAGAAGATGTCGCAAATGCCCTTTATGTTAAGGGCATATTAACATAAACCAAAGGCCCTTTTCAGGGCCAGCCATATTTCTCGAAAAGAGATAGCCTTTCCATTGCCTACCCCTTTTTAAAAAAAATTTTTTTTTTAAAAAAAAATCCCATGTTAAATTCCCCTTATCCCTAAACAAGCCCAAACTCTATTCCCCATGTTAAATTCCCCTTGTCCGTAGAGTGACCCACGATTTATTGCCATGTTAAATTCCCCTTGTACGTAGATTGACCCACGATTTATTGCCATGTTAAATTCCCCTTGTCCGTAGATTGACCCACGATTTATTGCCATGTTAAATTCCCCTTGTCCGTAGATTGACCCACGATTTTTCGCCATGTTAAATTTCCATTGTCCGTAGATTGACCCAAGGGGTTCTGTAATGCTAATTCCCATTGTCCGTAGAGTGCCCCCTTTCACTACTTACCGATGAGGAGTAGAGTCATTTGTTGTGGTGGAACAGCATTCATGATATCAGTAATGACAATACCGACGAGGAGGATCGTCATTTGTTACCGGTGAGGAGTAGCGTCATTTGTTGGGGTGGAACAGCATTCCTGTTATCAGTAATGACAATACCGATGAAGAGAAGCGTCATTTTTTGTGGTGGAAAAGCATTCGTGATATCAGTAATGACAATACCAAAAAGGTGTACATTCATTTGTTGTGGTCGGGCAGCGTTCCTGATATCAGTAATGACAATACCGATGAGGAGTAGCGCCATTTCTTAGGGTGGAATAGCATTCATGATATCAGTAATGTCAATACCGATGAGGAGCAGCGTCATTTGTTTGGGTGGAACATCATTCATGACGTCAGTAATGACCATACCGATGAGGAGTAGAGTCATTTGTTGTGATGGAACAGCATTCATGATATCAGTAATGACAATACCGATGAGGAGTAGCGTCATTTGTTGGGGTAGAACAGCATTGATGATAGCAGTGATGACATTACCAAAAAGGGGTACATTCATTTGTTGTGGTGGAATAGCGTTCCTGATATCACTAATGACAATACCCATGAGGGATATCGTCATTTGTTGGGGTGGAACAGCATTCATGATGTCAGTAATGACAATACCGATGAGGAGTAGCGTCATTTGTTGGGGTAGAACAGCATTGATGATAGCAGTGATGACATTACCAAAAAGGGGTACATTCATTTGTTGTGGTGGAATAGCGTTCCTGCTATCACTAATGACAATACCCATGAGGGATATCGTCATTTGTTGGGGTGGAACAGCATTCATGATGTCAGTAATGACAATACCGATGAGGAGAAACGTCATGTGTTGGGGTGGAACAGCATTCATGATATCAGTAATGACAAAACTGACGGGGTGCAGCGTTATTTGTTGTGGCGGAACAACATTCGTGATATCAGTAATGACGATACCGATGAGGAGTAGCGTCATTTGTTGGGGTGGAACATTTTTAATGATATCAGTAATGACAATACCGAAATTTGAAGTAACGTCATTTGTTGTGGTGGAACAGCATTCGTGATATCAGTGATGACATTACCAAAAAGGAGTAGTCATTTGTTGTGGTGGAGCAGTGTTCCTGATATCATTAACGACAATACCGATTAGGAGTAGCGTCATTTGTTGGGGTGGATATCAGTGATGACAATACCAAAAAGGAGTACAGTCATTTGTTGTGGTGGAGCAGCATTCATGATATCAGTAATGACAATGCCCATGAGGAGAAGCGTCATTTGTTGGGATGGAACAGCATTCATGATATCAGTAATGACAAAACCGATGAGGTGCAGCGTCATTTGTTGTGGCGGAACAGCATTTGTGATATCAGTAATGACACTACCGATGAGGAGTAGCGTCCTTTGTTGGCGTGGAACAGCATTCATGATATCAATGATGACATTACCAAAAAGGAGTATAGTCATTTGTTGTGGTGGAGCAGTGTTCATGATATCAGTAATGACAATACCGATTAGGAGTAGCGTCATTTGTTGGGGTGAAGCAGCATTGATGATATCCATTAGGATTAACTTCATTTTTTGGGGGTGGAACAGCGTTCCTGATATCAGTAAGGGCAATACCCATGAGGAATAGCGTCATTTGTTGTGGTGGAACAGCATTCATGATATCGTAATTGCAATACCGCCGTTGTTGCTACTGGTCAAACTCCATCATTTCAGCCAGATTTGTTGGATTTGACAGTCTACTGTATTTCCTTTTATCGCAGGAATTTCACAATCCAATCTCAACAACGTTATTAGGATGTGGTGATTTTACAATAAAAAGAAAATAATAGTTTTCGAGATTTGTTTCAAATCAGAAAGAGGACCAGCCGTCTTGTATGCAAGAAGAAGAGAAGATGATACGACAAGTAAAAAGTATATCATCCCATGTCATGTAAAAACTCTATATCATATAGCCAGGCCATATGATACCAACACATTATTTCAGACGATTGTGGCAATTGCAACATTCTTTGAATAAATTAAAACATATTTCCAAAATAGAAATTATCCTATACATATAATTAATTCTGCGTTAAAGCCCGTAATCTATAAAAGGAACAAAAACGAGCTTTAAACACAACAAAAGGTACGATAGAGAAAACTATAATTCATTTCATAACACAGTGTAATCCTTTATTAACAAATATAGGCTTTGTAATTAATAAATACTAGAGTTTCCTCAATTTATGTTACACAAATATAAACATCATAAAAATGCTTTACAAAAGCAAACCAATTTTTGCTTATAGAAGACGTAAGAATTTGTATGATTTTTTTCATTGGAATTGAACCGACCGAACATTTGAAAAGATGTTTTCATCATCTAAATGATAGGTGCTCTCAGTATAGAAGTATTAGAGAAAGTACTTCTTTCAGTAGCTCCAATACAAAAGAAGTGTTTTATCTTCGTTATAACACCGACTACATATCAACTGATGTTATAAAATTTCAAGCATATAACATGCAATATGTTGGACAAATGCTTCAACAAGATTCTAAGAGAAAGAATAATCATTGCTTTCATATAAAAAATGATTTAGATCCTCAGTTCTCCTCTCATGTTTCAATACATCATTCTGTACGTGATTTGTTTTCTTTAATGCCAGTCAATATTGTACATAGAGAGATGAATAGACCTATTAAATAAAGTTAATGGATTCATATGCTAGATACGTTGTCTCGCATATATATATATATATATATATATATATATATATATATATATATATATATATATATATATATATATATATATGTGTGTGTGTGTGTGTGTGTGTGTGTGTGTGTGTGTGTGTGTGTGTTTTGTAAAATTAGCGAGTACAATAGATCAAGTTTCAATATAGGGTTCTGTGGATTGCATCTTGTGCACGACGCTTTCAAGTTTGAAGACGTGATGGTAAATAAAATTTAATTCCTTATTTCAAGACTCTTTTTCTAGTCTAAAGGCTCGTCAGCTAGAAAGGAAGTCTTCTTGAAAATGTCAACTGGCTCTAAAACGACAATAAATTGTCTAGCCCCTCTTGACTGCAGAATGAGCCAGTGTGCACTAAATTGTGATAGCCGTCCTTGACTGCAGAATGAGCCAGTGCACAGCAAAGCTCTGAAAATCAGTCCAGAAATAGTACAGTATGTTGGTGAAGTTGAATCAAAGACAATGCCCATCCCAAAAATAAATTATATTATACGGTAAGCCAAACAGTGACAGACAAATGAATCCTAGCAAAGATATGAATATTCATACTGCTTGATGGCCACTTGCCCAAAAAAAAGAAAAACATCAAACAAATGATTTGCTTTTCAGAGAGTGATCTGTCAGATACGTTGAGGGGTCACTTGAATTAATCTGAAGCCCAATATGCTTGCAGTTTCTACACCATTTGATGAGTTTACTGTTGACAGAAAAGCCAACTAGTGAGCCTACAATAAAACTAAAGTGGATCTGCTAACTAAATGCGTTGAAATAAAAACTGTTAACTGTAAAGGCATCGAATGAAAGACACGTTTTTAGTGATAAATAAATTATGGAGTTGCAAATTGAATGCATCCAAGTTCTTGAATTTGACCAAGAAACTGATGGGTAAGTATCCCTTATCTTATTCCTTGGTAAGAAATTCATCAACATTAAATCCCATGCAAATGGTTTCAAACCTGAATGGTGATGGTTGAGATTTAAGAAAGGAGTGCCCAGTCTAGAAGTACTCGACATGATAGGATTAGTGCCCAGTCTATAAGTACTCGACAGGACAGGAGTGGTGCCCAGTCTAGAAGTACTCGACAGGACAGGAGTAGTGCCCAGTCTATAAGTACTCGACAGGACAGGAGTGGTGCCCAGTCTAGAAGTACTCGACGTGATAGAAGTAGTGTCCAGTATAGAAGTACTCGACAGGATAGGAGCAGTGCTCGATCTAGAAGTACTCTACAGAATAGGAGTAGTGCCCAGTATAGAAGTACTCGTCAGGACAGGAGTAGTGCCCAGTATAGAAGTACTCGACAGAATAGGAGCAGTACCCAGTTTAGAAGTACTTGGAAGGATATAAGACAATTGCATCTCGTTTATTGACCATTATAATCAGCTTGTGGATGATATTAGCCAGGTAGGTCATGCTAGGTTTAAAATTTCTCACCATACATAGGCAGATTGTATGAAAGCTAATCAGAGTGTGTGAAGAAAGTTATTCAAAACTGTTTAACATAAACAAGATTTTACCTGTTCTATGTCATCGCCTGGCCGATGTAGAGTGAGGATATTCTGTCAACAAAGAATTCGAAGTTTAAAATATGCAAAGAAATCACTGGTTGCGAAGAGGTTGATTTGTGACCATGTTGAGAGTTTTGGTGGGGTTCTCAGTGTACCCATTTCACAGGAGCTGCTAGTAGCAACAAATGCCCTAATGAGGAAGAAATCCATAATTCATTAGCTTGAGACTGAAACAGTTGAGAAGAGGCTGCAGTCTGATATGGAAGATCGAGTCGCTCAAGTTGGCATCATCATGAGAAGTCATCATACTAAACAGTCAAACTGGAAAAAAGACTCAAGAATAAACCCAGAAATTTAAAAATCTGGATTAAAATTTCAACATTACGGTATAATTCCTCTAGTAAACTGCAATTCTATGACATAGTTTGGAAGTTGACTACGATGATTTCACAAAGTTCACACACCACTGGGAACTTGATACGACAGCAGCTTTTGTTAACATTGTCATTGGTGTAATTATGTTGATGATTACATTTAAAGATTTAGACTTTTCAAACGAAATGTTATCATTTAGAGGATGAAATGGGCATAAATACAATAAAAGAGGTCTGAGAATTCAACTTAAAGGACGGGAAAGTTAATTTAATTAAAAACAACGTTTTTAATAAATAAAAACTTGTAAAGTCACAAAAGTTGCTCCTGAGGTTTTCGTATGACTATTTTGAAACATTAGTATCATTATCATCTGAATATACCAATTAACTGTTTATTGGACATTAAGCACTAAAGACAACTGCTAGATAATTACATAAAATCAAACATTAAAGTATATATACTATTTAATTGCTTATCTAATATTAGGCACTAAATACAATAACATAAAAGCACTAAAAGCATTCTTCCTTTTTTCGAGTGATCTTTTGATGTGTTAGATGTCTCACTGTGGGACCTTTCTAGTGATCTTTGGATGTGTTAGATGCCCCACTGTGGCACTTTTCTAGTGATCTTTGGATGTGTTAGAGGCCCCACTTTGGCACTTTTCTAGTGATCTTTTGCTGTGTTAGATGCCCCACTGTGGCACTTTTCTAGTGATCTTTTGATGTGCTAAATGCTTCACTGTGGCACTTTTCTAGTGATCTTTTCATGTGTTAGATGCCCCACTGTGGCACTTTTCTAGTGACATTTTGATGTGTTAGATGCCTCACTGTTGCACTTTTCTCGTGATCTTTTGATATATTAGATGTCCCACTGTGACACTTTTTTAGTGACATTTTGATGTGTTAGATGCCCCACTGTGGCACTTTTCTAGTGATCTTTTGATGTGTTAGATGCCCCACTGTGGCACTTTTCTAGTGATCTTTTGATGTGTTAGATGCCTCACTGTTGCACTTTTCTAGTGACATTTTGATGTGTTAGATGCTTCACTGTGCGAACAACTTGCAATTGAGTTTATTTCTGTTTGACCCAAATTGATTTTTTTAAAGTTTAGTCTGTGTAAACAACTAATGCATATCTAAATTATTCTCTATCTGTATTGGATTAAAATCAGTATTATTATTAATAAAATAAATATGTTTATTTGGGTCTAGGTCTATGTTTTTGAATTTACAAAGTGAATTTTACATAATCCATGTTTTGTAAACATCAGGATCATTCTAGATGGTTATTTCCCCTTAGCTAATTATTGTCTTTCTGACCAGAGGTCATGTAGAGAACTAACCTTGTAACTGAGAGGATATTTTCAGTTGTGCTTTAACACCTTGCACTTTTAAGTTGTATTATATGTTGCCCAGTATTTCATTTTTGGGCCGGAATTTTTATTTCTTCAACTTATTTAATTCAAGTAAGTATTTTCTCTGGAGAAACAAAAGTGTTCTGATAAAATTCTTGCATAGAGACATTCACTGGAATTTATAGTGATTTCACCTGGAATTATCATACTGTGATTCAACAAAAGATTGTTGACACATCAACACTCTTAAATCTACCTCAGACGCATCATCGCCTTCAGTTTTCGGATTTAGTCTGGGCTTCTACTGAATTTTATTCAGGAATTGAAATTATTAGGACTTGTGTCTGTAATTCATGGATTATTTTGGGATTTAATTCACAATGCCGTAAGTTCTTTTCTTTTTCATTTTCACTTTGTATTCAGGGGAAATAAATTATTTGTTGAATTTTACAAAGCTTGTTGCCTTTCAATCTTTTCTGTGACTTATTTTATGAGCATAGACTCGTAACGATGCAACTGAGAAAAAATTAGGATCAGCGGTAAGAATCGCTGGCCCATTGGATTTACTGTAGATGATAACAACTGTGCCACTATATAAATTTACTGTAGATGATAACCATGCCACTATAGAAATTTACTGTAGATGATAACCATTCCACTATAGAAATTACTGTAGATGATAAACACTGTGCCACTACATAAATTTACTCTAGACCATACCACTATAGAAATTGACTGTAGATGATAACCTCTGTGCCACTACAGAAATTTACTGTAGATGATAACCACTGTGCCACTATAGAAATTTACTTTCTATAATAACTCTCTGTACCACTAGAAATATACTGTAGATTATAACTATTGCGCCACTATGGAAATTTACTGTAGATGATAACCACTGTGCCACTATAGAAATTTACTTTCTATAATAACTCTCTGTACCACTAGAAATATACTGTAGATTATAACTATTGTGCCACTATGGAAATTTACTGTAGATGATAACCATTGTGCCACTGTAGAAATTTACTGTCGATGATAACCACTATGCCACTATAGGAATTTACTGTAGATTATAACCATTCTGCTACTATAGAAATTTACTGTCGATGATAACCCTCTGTATCACTAGAAATATACTGTAGATGATAACCACTGTACCACTATAGAAATTTACTGTCGATGATAACCCTCCGTGCCACTAGAAATAAACTGTCGATGATAACCACTGTGCCACTAAAGGAATTTACTGTAGATGATAACCATTCTGCTTCTATAGAAATTTACTGTAGATGATAACCATGCCACTATAGAAATTTACTGTAGATGATAACCATACCATGATGCCACTATAGAAATTTACTGTAGATGATAACCACTGTGCCACTATATAAATTTACTGTCGATGATAGCCACTGTGCCACCATAGAAATTTACTGTAGATGATAATCACTGTGTCACTATAGAAATTTACTGTAGATGATAATCACTGTGTCACTATAGAAATTTACTGTAGATGATAACCACTGTACCACTATAGAAATTTACTGTAGATGATAACCACTGTACCACTATAGGAATTTACTGTAGATGATTACCACTGTACCACTATAGGAACTTACTGTAGATGATTACCACTGTACCACTATAGGAATTTACTGTAGATGATAACCACTGTACCACTATAGGAATTTACTGTAGATGATAACCACTGTACCACTATAGGAATTTACTGTAGATGATTACCACTGTGTCACTATAGAAATTTACTGTAGATGATAACCACTGTACCACTATAGAAATTTACTGTAGATGATAATCACTGTGTCACTATGGAAATTTACTGTAGATGAAAACGACTATGCCTCTATAGAAATTTACTGTCGATGATAACCACTGTACCACTACAGGAATTTACTGTAGATGATTACCACTGTACCACTATAGGAATTTACTGTAGATGATTACCACTGTACCACTATAGGAATTTACTGTAGATGATAACCACTGTACCACTATAGGAATTTACTGTAGATGATAACCACTGTACCACTATAGGAATTTACTGTAGATGATTACCACTGTACCACTATATGAATTTACTGTAGATGATTACCACTGTACCACTATAGGAATTTACTGTAGATGGTTACCACTGTACCACTATATAAATGTGCTGTAGATGGTCTTCGTGAACACTAAAGCATAGAGGAAAAATTTATTGTTCGTCACTTGGCGAAATATCTATTTTGTGATTGCGCTTTGGAGAAACGAGATTTTACTGTCTTTTCAAAGGCTACCGATAGATCGTCTTAGATTTGTAAACAGGCCATATCATTACCACGTGTTCACTGTGAAAGAAAGACTATTGATATATGTAACCAGACGATCCGAGTTGGTATTAGATTAAAGCTTTGAGGCTGAAAGCAGCGCGGAAAATGAAGTATTTATTTCTAATGTGATTGAAAAAGAATGAATCAGACAACTTACTCATGCACACAAAATACAAACAATGACTAGAATGATGCGCTTTGAGTTAAACAACACTGATATAAGTAAATGATATCGTTTCCAACGAACTAATCAGACTTTACACCGAGAAATCATACAATAATCAACGAATGGAACTTAAAAACAAATATGATTGATATATGATTCTATCACAATGGATGACTAATATTTAGAATTTAAACCAAAACAAAACATTCACTGTTTTCTTTTACCACCAAGTGCATCCAAGAATAGGATTTACACGACAATGAACCAGGTATGATTCTATCATCAAGGAAATCCAAGAATAGGTTTTCCCCACCATTGAGCCAGGTATGATTCTATCATCAAGGAAATCCAAGAATAGGATTTACACAACTATGAGCCAGGTATGATTCTGTCATCAAGGGCATCCAATTATAGGATATACATGGCTATGAACCAGGTATTATTCTGTCAGCAAAGGGCATCCAAAAATAGGATTTACACATCTAAGAGCCAGGTATGATTCTGTCATCAAGGGCATCCAATTATAGGATTTACATGACTATGAACCAGGTATTATTCTGTCATCAAGGGCATCCAAGAATAGGATTTACACAACTCTGAACCATGTATGATTATGTCATCAAGGGCATCCAAGAATAGCATTTACACGACTATGAACCAGGTAGTATTGTGTCATCAAGGGCATCCAAGAATAGCATTTACACGACTATGAACCAGGTATTATTCTGTCATCAAGGGCATCAAAGAATAGGATTTACACGACTATGAGCCAGGTATGATTCTGTCATCAAGGACATCCAAGAATAGAATTTACACAACTATGAACCAGGTATGATACTGTCATCAAGGACATCCAAGAATAGAATTTACACGACTATGAACCAGGTATTATTCTGTCATCAAGGGCATCCAAGAATAGGATTTACACAACTCTGAACCATGTATGATTATGTCATCAAGGGCATCCAAGCATAGCATTTACACGACTATGAACCAGGTATTATTCTGTCATCAAGGACATCCAAGAATAGGATTTACACAACTATGAACCAGGTATGATACTGTCATCAAGGACATCCAAGAATAGAATTTACACGACTATGAACCAGGTATTATTCTGTCATCAAGGGCATCCAAGAATAGGATTTACACAACTCTGAACCATGTATGATTATGTCATCAAGGGCATCCAAGCATAGCATTTACACGACTATGAACCAGGTATTATTCTGTCATCAAGGGCATCCAAGAATAGGATTTACACGACTATGAACCAGGTATTATTCTGTCATCAAGGGCATCCAAGCATAGCATTTACACGACTAGGAACCAGGTATGATTCTGTCATCAAGGACATCCAAGAATAGGATTTACATAACTATGAGCCAGGTATTATTCTATCATCAAGGGCATCCAAGAATAGTATTTACACAACTATGAACCAGGTATGATTCTATCATAAAGGGCATCCAAAAATAGGATTTACACCACTATGAGCTAGGTATGATTATGTCATCAAGGGCATCCAAGAAAAGGATTTACACGACTATGAACAGGTATGATTCTGTTATCAAGGACATCCAAGAACAGGATTTACACAACTATTAGCCAGGTATGATTCTGTCATCAAGGGGATCAAAGAGTAGGATTAACACAGCTGTTAACCAGGTATGATTATGTCATCAAGGGCATCCAAGAATAGGATTTAGACAACTGTGAACCAGGTATGATTCTGTCATCAAGGACGATCAAAGTATGGTGTTTGTAAAACACAAATACAGATAATGTCTCATCCACAAAGTAGGATATATACATGAATATTTGAGTTTCACTCATATTTTGATACTGAATATAGTGATTTGAATTTCACTCATAATGATAATGAATAATTATTTATCAACATATAACTCGGTGCGTCCACTGCTTTCGTCCACTGGTCAAGGAGCCCCCATTTGCTGAAGACTCGTTGGTACCGAAATTGTGGCCCCTCAACACGAGAAAACCACTATCGTCCTCTAAAGCAAAGTCACCAACGACAGCACCACACAAGTAATACGAAACCCCACTGAGCCCCAAGGCTCCCCATCCAAAATATCAGCTAAATATATAATGACCAGAACCGTTGAGTACATGAAATATGGTCATGTACAACATTACGCATGCGCGCAAGTTTTCAGTTTCTTGTATATTAAATCGTTTTATCCTAACTACTGTACGAGAGTGTTGTTATAACAACCAGGCTCGTACATGAATCTGTATTCGACAAGAATAATCTCACAGACTTATAAGAACCTTTACTATTTTCTCATCCATTACTACATGCAATGTTTAAATGAATTCAGTTCATCTGGTCAGTTATAAAATGGATAAACTTGAAAACAGACTATAGTCTATCTATTAGCATTGCTTTATATGACATCGGTCTGACTGTCTCCACAATTTAGAAATAACACCCTATATATCAAACAATTCAATCACATAATACCTTATTTGTGAGCTTACTTTATTCCTTGCTTGCATATCGTCCAACTGCTGCTCCTGAGCAATGCATGCAAGACTGGCTGGAGTTTAGGTGTTACCACTAATATTTTCTAAATACAAATATTTTTATGTGTAATTTCCTTGTCCCCCTTTATGTGTTTTTGTTTTCGTATTTCCGAATTTAAAAAAAAAACAGTAAGTTTTAATTGAGCTTGATCTCTTCTTTCGATGTTTCATTTGAAGCGCTCTATTTTATTTGCCTTACGTCAAAATTAAAAATCTAGGTTTGTACTTCCTTCCCTTGGGTATAAACATATTCGGCCAGTTTCCTTGTCGTGTCGCTTTTTATTTTCCAAGTTTCGGATCAGTGATCTTAGCCTTTAAGGTGTGAAAGTTAAATATTTTGTCCCGTATTGTTGTGCTTTAGGTGTCGTGTATGTGGTGTGCCTTTTCCCCTGTATATCTAACGGTATAAGCTTATCTAGTTCGTTCAGATTCTTGCTAGGTTATCAGTTGATTTCCTATCAGTAGCATCCGGGTAAACAAAGACAATTTCATGAAAGAAACGAATACTATGGAAGCAATTTATCGTGTAATATATGTTGCTGGTGCATGTGCATATTTTATGTTTATATATTATCTTATTTGTTTATTTTAGTTTTTAATTTATTATTGTTTTTATTCATTTTATCTTTTGTTTCAGTTCTATGAATTGTGCTATAGTATTCATTCATATAAATTAAGGTTTTAAGCTCTAATGGAAAACATGCTATCGCGGTCTGGCTTCAAGCTAAAATATGCTATTATTTCTAAAAGAAATTCTTTATTTATTGTTGTAGAGATAAAATTTGGAAAGGCTCTTTTTAATAAATTAGCGTAGTATATGGTATCAAATGTCATTTACAGGTTTTGGTTCTAATTCACGAACTAATTATATTTCAATCGGTTTGCGTAAGCTGCAAGAAAAATAATTTGATTATAGCATTCTTTATTATGTTGTACTGACCTATAAAGAATATGGTTTGAATCCTGCAATGACATAATAAGGATAGCGAAGAAGAAGGCAAATTTAAATTTCACATACAGCTGAAGATTGCTCCCGTCATCTGGACACCTCTTGACAAATTACTTTGTGCTGTGATAATACAGTCCGACTTTACAACTACCCTGGTTATGGCTCTGTCCTCTGCCAGGTAACTTAAGGTAATCGGTTATCTCTTTGCAAACATTTTGCTCGTGCAGCATTAGATGAACCGGTCTCGGTATATTGAAATAACTTACGATGTAAATCAACCACTCTCGGGTAATACTGCACGCGGAAGGAAAACCTGTGTACATGTTAGTTCCTGCATAGTGCATAAACGTTTAAATAGACACAATTCCGTCTGTAGTTGTTATTGTATGATTCTTGGTTTTTTAGATTATAAAGGTCAAGAATTTATTCCATATGTGGCTTTAACCTGTATCAAAAATACCTTCCCGTTATAATTTGGCCGAATTCCACTTTTTGCAGTTCTGATAGTAGTTAAAGATTTATTTCCTAAAAAATAGGGCAAATTTGCTTTCATTTTATATTTTATAACGTGATATTGAAATATACTACTTGGAGAAAAAGTATATCGATGCAGTGGCCATATCACTTTTGCGAGTTTCTTTTTCCATTTAGGAAATATATCTGCCCTTATGTAGGCGTATATTTCAATGTCTAGAACTATTTCATTCATCATCATCGTTATCATCATCATCTTCTTCTTCTTCTTCTCTGTCTGTATGTCTCTCGTTCTCTCTCATGTCCTCTCTTTCAAGAATGCATAAAAATGAACCCGCAACAAAACAGTAGGCTTCATGTATTATCTTCGTACGATTGCTTTACCACACGAATCAGGCAAATTGTCAGTGACTGAGCTCACGTGACCTGTTGCTATTCGACATTTTGTCTCATCCATACAATATCGTATATTTGTTACACACAATGAGAAACGGTTCACATTTTTGTTAAATACTCTTGATTAAATAGAGTAAAACAGTTGTTTTTTCAGTAGTGATTTGAGCTCTCAAATAAAGCCACTCTCAAGAAGCAAATGTTCTGTTCCATCTTATGCTCAAGCAGAGCCCTCATATGAGGATCTATGACTTTATTTGTGTTAAGCAGTCTTCTAGATATACCCCCAAATTGACAGACAACGGCGCTCCTCACAGGACTAGGCTTCTTGATGACACTGACTAACTACAGAAACCAGAAGGTGATGATTATGAATCTATCCTAGTAAATAGACGTACTTTGTTTGGTTCGTAAACTGTTGTCATAGTTTGATTCAATAGTCTGCCAATCACGCTTATAACGGTGTACCAATTACCCGTGCCAACTTGGCTTGGATTGTCTTAGTTATTTGCCATCCATGTTATTCGGATCAATTTATTTTAATTCGACTTATTGCGATCAATGGCCACTTATTTGCCATTAGTGTCTGTTTTCGACGTATTGTCATAATTACTGCGGGCTAGTTGTAAACAGTAGATTACGTACAGATTCTTTAATGTCCATTGATCTTTGGTGATGATGTAATAAATACACTAACATAGGTCCTCATCGGATATGTGATCCAGAAATGTCCGATTGTTCACGATAATGAACTCGGTTCATTTCTATAACTCTATGACTGTGCATTGGTATTTTGGCCCATCCGTGCATTTCTATAACTCTTTGACTGGACATTTATAATTTGGCCCATCGGTGTATTTCCATAACTCTGACTGGACATTGTATTTTGGGCCATCAGTGCATTTTTATAATTCTTTGACTGGACATGGGTTTTTTGGCCATCAGTGCATTTCTATAACTCTTTGACTGGACATATGTAGTTTGGCCCATCAGTGTGTTTCCATAACTCTGACTGGACATTGTATTTTGGCCCATCAGTGCATTTTTATAATTCTTTGACTGGACATGGGTATTTTTGGCCCATCCGTGCATTTCTATAACTCTTTAAATGGACATTGTATTGTGGCCCATCAGTGTATTTCCATAACTCTGACTGGACATTGTATTTTGGCCCATCAGTGCATTTTTATAATTCTTTGACTGGGCATGGGCATTTTGGCCCATCAGTGTGTTTCTTTATCTCTTACTGGACATAGGTATTTTTGGCCCATCAGTGTGTTCTAAGAATGATACACAAGAACACACCAGAACAGTTCTCCAATTAGTTAAGGTGATGTTTATGATGCGGTCGATGGTGACGTTGGCTTGGAAGACAGTATCGGTTTTCTCGCAGTGAGATACCAAAACTTCGGAACCAGCGGGTCTGCAGCTAAAAAGGAGGCTCAAGAGGGACCTTTCGGCAGATTCAGATGGGCCAGACTTGCGTCGCGGCTCCTTGGCCATACGACGAGAGCTACGGAACCGAAAATACGTCGTCAACTGAACACTAAAATGATACATATGCTCGTTTTTTCAATCAATATTATTCAATAATTCTATACAAGTGAAATCAATAATTCAATATCGCTATAATAGTTTAAATCAATAATTCATATATCCTATGTGTGGATGAAACTTACGTTATTCATTTCTTTGTTTATGATAGAGTCGTAAATTGTCATATTTGTGTATAAATCCTATATTTTGATATGCTTGGTGATAGATTGTTCGTTTTTCATATTTGTGTGAAATTCTAAACATTGATCATCCATGGTAATGGATCAATGTAGCAATCATAATTATTCATAAGTTGTATACGTTGATTCCCGTTTGATTACTCGTTGAAGTTACATGTTCTGGTTAGTGCCGTTTAGGAACGATATCATTTCCTTACATCAGTTTTTGAACTCAGTGCGCATTATTCTGTTCAATCCATTGTTGGACTTGCGTGCATGATTATGGTATTATATTTATTCATCGTTCAATTGCATTACTTAAAAACATCGTTTTCAGGAAATTGCTTGCAGCGTCTTAGCTTAATCCAATCGTAACCCAGCTTCACTCTGTTATAATATTCTTCATAGCCATGGTTACTAAGTAACCCTGCCAATAATTCAGGGTGACACATTGATGAACTTACAGGGATAAATATCACTTCAGACTACCCATACTTCATCCGAAAGTTAATAAATCAGGCTATAGAGCACGTGCTCCTACTTTTCCAGTGTAATTTCTGCAGATTTACTTAATTATTCTGTCGGATCTACAACCTATTCTTCCTAAAACAGCGCAATGGATACAATCAAATATCGAAATATTGATCTGAACAAAACGAGTATGTTCCTTCAGGAACATATGCAAGAAACGTACGGCGTCACTATGTGTACTCGGTATTACTTTTCAATTGAAACACCGTACCTTCCCTGACAATACGCTGGTGATACGATCATATTAAATCTACATAGAAGTTAATTTGACCTGCTCCTTATACTGTATCATTGTAAAAATGGTTTTGGAAAACAAAACATTGCAGGAGCTAAGACACGCCTACATTAGGTTTCCCAATGAAATTCTAGTCCTTGACAAATTTCGAACTCTGCCTATCTTTCGCTTGTTCTTCTATTATTTATAATAAATTTTCTCTTCTGACACCTAACTGCCAATATGCCATTTAAATGTGTGCATTTCTTTACAAAGTAATGAAAAATACGTGCACATAATTCAAAGGATGACAGAAAATTATCTGATTTTTCACGGTAAAATAAAACCATATATCATTATACTGGCCACATCAATGAGCATACAGCTTTTTTAAATGAAATATATGAAGTTTGGATGTTTCATTTATACGAGTAACGCTTGAAAATAGATCCACATTGATCGAATGGTACGACTCGGCTCTAGTACATTTTCAAGTGGACACATGTTTAAGCAATAGCTGGCATTTTTACCGTTACCTGAATACAATTTCTCACTATCTGATGTCCCAAATTGATTTTGGGTTTTAAAACAACTCTCAGATATTACTTTATACTCATTTGGCTATCTCACATTCGATACGTGCTCATTTGATCTTACATGGTTGATCTGGCGTTCGATACGGTGTGTGTGATTGAGACTTTTAACGTAGCTTTAGGAGTTTGAGTCATATCGCTACGATGCCTGCAGTGTGACAGTTTCGGTTTTGTATCGTTAATGACAATTTGTGCACCATACCATACCTTGCGCGTAGTTTCTCTTTTTGCAAAAGACATGAAGTATTGCGTAAAATTCAAGCAAAATGAATTAAGGCAGTTGTTCAAAATTTCACTACTTTATCAACTTGAATGGTATCTTCAAGGATACTTATCCATTAAGTCAAACCTACCATATGCAATAATTTCATGCATTTAAGGGACCATTATTGTAATATGTTCCTTTCAGCAAATTGTTTTTGATCAAAGTCACCATTGAATTGTGTGTAAGTCGGTCGGTGATTTAGTTTTTTCATGTAGCTAGTTCTTGCTTACTAATTACAAATCTGCTCATAAAGTACTGACAATGAAATTGTAAGCAGAGTTACTTCTCAAAGTAACAAATATAATAAACACAACGCATTACGATGTATATTTCACGATAAATGATTTTCCACATATAGCGTTTACCTCAAATGCAGTCGATCGTGAAGAAGCCATTCATTCGGACTTTTCACTCATTGTACATGTGCAAATACCTGCATTGCAATCTTTCCAAATTTTTTAAAATAAATTAAGTCTAATTTTTGTACCCCATCTTACCAGTTCGCCTCGAGAACAGAATAGAGAGATAAGACAGTAAGGCTTAATCGCATTTATGCTGTCCAGAAAACACCAATGTTTCATTGTCTATGTTAGTTATTTTTTTCTCCATTTTCATAAATTTTCATACATTCAGACTAATTGAGATTGTGTATACAAGTGTTACTTTGTGACGTAAGCTCAAAAATCAGCATTGCCCATGCTACATAAGCACATGTTTGCTAGTGTATACAAAAATAATTTGTTATGGGATTTTGGTAAACAATGTAAGTACTTACTGACTGATCGTTTTCCCTCCGGCTCAAACTATTCCTCCGTGCTCTGGAAATTTATGCGGAAGACTTCGGCTATTTCTGCTCACAGGAGAATACCTTGTAAGTAAATGTCTGAACTAGTGTTCGTATTACGTGGGTCGATGCCATTGCCTTCAGTCTAATACGCCTGATCCCGCCATTTTCCTTCCATACAGAAAGCCTATCAGAATATACAACGAAGATGTGTCATTTACATTGGTCTTGTCCTGACCAAACTGTATACGGAATTCGCAGATATTTTTCTTGAAGGAAATACCATAAAATAGGAAGACATGCGTTTATTATTATTGTTATTATTATTATTATTATTATTATTATTATTATTATTATTATTATTATTATTATCTTTCTTTTTTCTTACATGAAGAGGACATATTTTAGTGTCATCCTTGATAAGGTGTCACATCATCTATATTATGACATCATAATGTACATGGCTTCAAAGGACACTAAGCTCGAAAGCAACAAAAAAATATTCTTCTTGAATGACATGTTACAATTGGCATGCCTTGTTTTCATTTTTAATTTTAATCTATATTATTCCATACTCTCAGCCCAGCCCAGTCTAAAGCCCCAAAATCTGAGACGCATCGTTTTCTTTTCAAGATCTTTTTTTCTGTTAAGTCTCGATCAACTAAACTTTCCTCGTGAGTCCGTAAGATCTCCCTTACATTTTGGTAGCCCGATCACGAGATTGTCTGTAACTTCCTCTGTGCTCTGAGACCTTAGCCAAGAGAATGTCATGGGACCAGTCCAGTATTCAACCAGAACATCTTAGGCCTTTTCCACCAAGTCTAGAAAGAAACTTCAGATGTAATTCGTCGCCATTGAAAACTATATTGAAACAATAGATGTATGGCGACGGAAAAAAGTCACAATCCGAATATTCTCGGTCTTTGCTGTTGAACACATGTTGTACCCTCCACTAGAGGCAAATCATCAAATAGCATATTGATGTGTATTATTACAACTACCAACGAGGTTATTTCGCCACCTGACGTAAATGGCGGAATGATATCTCGATAGGAAAGAACATCTTGAACGACAACAATGGGATATGATTTCAGACACTTCAGAAAACTCATAGGTATTCCGAGTGTGGTAAATGTTTGAAAGCAAGAAACCGTGTTATCATTCTGTGTATTTACTGAGCTTCAGCATACACTGGTTCCAATATATATTCATTTAATTCGGATCACACTGACAGCCTGCATATCCATTCAACTTCCATAACATTTATTGCTATAAAATGGAGCCAGTCAGCCCGTCAAATTTAAATGTGCCAAAATGTATTTTAAAATAGCTGAAATAACAATTTTCTAATTGAAAACAAAGACTTTGTGTGATTTCCTGACAGCAAGATATCTTAAACTCATCCCTATGATATCTTAAACTCATCCCTATGCATGAGTATGAATTCAAAATGAAATCAAATTTGCAGTTCAGTTAGTGAATGATTATTTGCAGAGACAATTTGGCCGTTATTTGTCTATTAACTGAAAGGTATCCGTCATGTATTGCCTAATGTTTTGACTGGTTCTCATTGATGCAAACAACATTTCACATCTATCCTGAATAAACATAGACGGACGTAGAGTCTGTAATTTACTTGCTCCAAATACAACTGTAAATCGAAAAACTCCCCAAGAGTAAAATTTTCGCGAATTTGGCGAGGATACAGAGATCGCGGAAGTATTGTTCAAGTGAAGAACATGACGTTGCAAAGTATATAAAAAGTCTGTCATGGAAATGTATAAATCCCTTTATTTATTAAATACATGCACTTGGGTTACGTTTTTTGTGTACAGCGATGCCCGAGGGTGATTTATGTATATTGTACAATATTTCGAAACAGTGAATTCGGTCCATCTCAGCGCACAGATGATGTACGATTGCATCGTCTTTGTATAAATGCCTCACCGTAAAGCTAAAGTCTTCACATTACGGAAAGTCTTCTCAGTGAGCGGTCTACTCAAGGACTTGCACATCTTCAGCTGTAGAGGTATGTGAGTTATTTATTAATTTCTTGTGTATAAGTTATAACTATTGAACTACCACGTTTATTTTTGTTTATTTTCTATGTAGCTTTGGCTTATGTAGTATAATGCAAATATTTTATATTCTTGTCTGTGACTTTAGCAAGAAATTTATATTAGCAATATAAAGTTGCATTTTTAAGAAACGTTTAGTACAATATGATTCTTATCGGGCTCGGGTAGGTTCACTTCTGAACCTGTTTATTGTTTTGTAATTAATATTATGCCTATAGTGTAATCTGTATAGCTTACCGCATATAACGTCATTACGTTTTATCGTATATGCCCGTGTCATGCATAATACACGGTGTTAGATATATTTTCAGCTGATCGGAGTCGCAGCTATACAGTTGATCGGAGTCGACTTGGTACCAGCTGTAGAGCTAACCATAGAAGTTGGTCATAGCAGCTGTAAAGCTGAACCATAGCAGGCGTAGAGCTGAGTGAACAGTGATGCTGGTCGAGTAGCAGGTGATCGGGCGTTACTGGCCGATTGGTGGGTGCTGATTGTTTGATTGATCAAGGAACTGAATGGTGGACGGCGGCTACCTGGAATACTGACTACTTGATTGACCATTGTGTCTGGTAGCTAAGTGTGCTGGTGACGGAGTTTGTAACTCCATACATGTAATCTTTTAGCCTTGGACTAATTTTGGGGTTTGTAATACCCAATCTTTTGGTATTGTAAATATATTTCGCATGATTCATGTCCCTTTGTTTTCATCATTTTACTCTTTGTGTAAAATACTTCATTTGTCACTATCTGAGGGAATTCATTTTTACTATTTGAGTAAAACGCGTCATTTTTTCGTCGTGTGAAATTGCTGTGGATCATTCACCTTTGTTCTTGTACTGTGTAAGGTCATTTATTTGTATTTTCATTTGTTGCGTTAAAAGGTTCGTACGAATGATGTTAATTTGTCCAATATTTGGATCTTGTACACGCACGTATTAATCATAATTCTTTTCTCATTCAAGTCATTTATCATTAAACATTGTATTTGTATCACCATCAAAAGTGTTGTTATAAATCCGACATCCAACCCAGTTATCTTGTTACAAATTCTATCTATCAATCTATCATAACTTTCCGAAAATGTTGTATCGCAAGTGCATTGCACGCTTATTGAACAAAACTCATGGAAATGCGAATACCTTATATTTGTATGCTTTACAATATGTGTAGGTTGTGCGATCTACATTGTGAATGAAAATATATAAATGTACTTGCATCTTGTGTATGTGTGTAGGAGGAAATCATTTCACAGAGAGAGAGAAGCGGTACTAAAATATATATTTGTATCAATATCATGACAGACTGGCACTCGCTTATCGTTCTTCAGTCCACCTAACCGGCATTTTGGTACAGTACTTTTCAATCTGTAATACCACGTACTGGCTTTGTATGACAGAACAAATTAAATTATCAGTAATATGTAGATGTACTATTACCAGATTCATGCATAACAATTACGTTATTCCTTGGTCAAATCTCGAGATAGATATAAAGATAGTTCGAATGTCGTTCACATTATACATTTTTCCATATTTACAAACCACCTGCTCTTTCAATAAATATTCATAGCCCTAAATCAAATCATGTACGCCTACTAATTGTGTTAATATTAGTTAGGTGAATCTATTCTGATACATATTTCCTTTGGGATTACATGATCTCGTCCAAGTCACCTTTTGCTGCTAAAATGACTCCCTCACGGCTTGCCGTCAGCGGGTGTAATCCAGAATTTCCAATTATATTGTCCTATTTGAAATTCACAGACCCAATCTTGCGCGAAATTTGCTTATGACTGGTATTGGTGAAAATGTTAATCGGACGCAGCGTTCCATGATTCGCTTATAAATCACCGGATTTACTTATAAATTCTCTTTCGAGTATAGCCAATCCTTTTTGGAATTTTCATTCGGTCTGAATATGTCGCAGATCATACTGGAAACGTGTGTGTGACTCAGTGCCAGAATAATTCATATTTATCTGAATAATTATTTGTGTATACACATTCAAAGTAAACGGGAAACGTTTTGAGTGTGGGATAACAACATAACTATTGTGTATATATATGTGTGTGTGCGTGTAGTTGATTCTGCAGCGTGACTTCAAAGTATCAAGTTTCCGTGATAACCACACATTTCTTTACAGGAGGCAGACGCCGTAATATTCTAAGTAATGAAAGAAAAATAACAATGTTTACTTTGTATTTTAATACTCAAATTTCATAAAGTTGTGAAGGTAAGACGTTAATCCATGCCAATAAACTGAATTAATCATCAAAGGATGGACGTGTCGTTGATTCAGTGGATCTTGTGCGATCAGATAGTCCATTGACAGCAAAATGTGTTTAATCTTACACAGTACAGTTTTGACAAGTGCTCCGGGACTTTTATGGACACTTTCAGGAATTTCGACCGATGAGGTAGCTCTATCAATTAATAGAAAGACTGCCAATTTTGCATATGGATTACGAATATCACAAGCAATGACACACGCGTAAAATTGCCCGGACCTACGGCTGAAGCATCATGCTTTTAAACGTCAGATGTAGTTTTGTACTTTCTATATAATACCAATGGTGCAAATTTTCTATTCATTATTTTAGAAATTCCTTCTAAAAGTAAATTTCAGTGAACTTTATAAGATAATTCTAAGATCACCGACAGTGAGAAAACGCTCTTTGTAATCTATTACGCCCACCCACTCCCAAAATTATACGAAGTAAAGTTCCGAAAACAGTTATTCAGGACTACTGACATGTAGGATATTTTATTACTTCTTAACCTTAGAGAAAAGAGAACGAAATCTGTTTTTTTTATAAATATAAAACTTAATTACAGAACGAGCATATTTGACAATGAACGTGTAGTTAACTTGATGAGTCAGAAACATTTACTTTCAAAGATGACAGGCAATTAACAGAACTTGTGACGTGGCGCATCTTCGTGTTAATATATTGCTGACCGAAAAAAAAACAAGAATGCGAGCTTAATTGCATTTCGTGTGATTTTTTTTTCTCCCTTCAATTTCGTAATGAAAAAGTGCATACTCGTGGCATTGGAGATATTTAATTATCATTCATCGTCAGTTCAGTAATAGAACTTTCATTTGTTAGTACAGTCAAATCAGTCTAAAGACAATGTCCTTCATTGTCGGATTACCGTCAGCTGGTGGGAAGACAACATGCAACTGGTCCTATCCAAAATGGTACGTAAATTTGTTGCATTCTTAATTTCGAGAAATACAAGGAATCAAAATGCATTTTAATAGGCACGCGGAAACAAATGTTTGCAAAAGCCGTGCAAAATGTATTTTGAATTGTTCGTGTCTTTCATATATTATATATTGATAACTGTTGACCGTATTTGAGGCTAAAATCTTGAAAACGAAGAATTTTATTATGATTATGATTATGATGATTGAGTTTTGGTATTATTATTATTAGTAAGTATATTATTAGTAAGTATATTATTATTATAGTATGTTATTAATATTATTATTATTATTATTATTATTATTATTATTATTATTATTAATTTCATGTAAAGCCTGTCCCACTGATTCCCTACCCCATTTTCTCTGTGACATGGGGCCGCACACTCTAGCAATTTTGTATCATTTCTCTAAGCCATTGGATTTTTACAAAACTTTCATCGTGAATATAAAACATCCACGTATTGTCTACCGTATTTCAGCTCTTTTATTACTCCTACACGCCAGAGGCAAGATTGGCGGTACTGTGAAACTTGTCATCCGTCCGTCCGTCCATCATTCCACTGCCAAGTAGTTATCTCGTAATAGCCATATGAAAGAAAGTTTTGATTCCCTTCCCAGGGATCCCTGTGATTCGGTCAAAGGTCAAATTTATAAAACTGTCAATTAGACGTTTTATAATAGTTCGATCAAATATTATATGAGTATTCATATAAGAAAGACGCTTATCAATATTTAACTGATTGCGGGGAGGGGATTATTATAAACTTTGGGTCACAGTCCACTAAGGGACGAGGGGATTGTTATAACCTTTGGGTGACAGTCTACTTAGGCGAAAGGGACTCTGAAGTAATGTTTAGTAAAGAAGCATGAGGATTCTCCATGGTGAGTCGCTGGAGTAACTCTAATGTTCGGTTTAGTCAACCCACAATGCCATTGTGCAATTGTTCCGTGTTGCATAACAACCACTTCCGAAATAAATTTATGCAACAATCTATTTGTTTCCATCTGATGGAAATCGATATCGGCTTATAATAAATACATCTTCCAGGCAACGATACAGACTCATCTTATGGTAACTTTTGGATTACCTGTCCACTTGCTTCTGATCATATCAGGTACAGCGTTGCATTTCGGGCTAGTGTAACGTCGCCTCTTAGAAAGAGGGGTGGTTAATTGGATTTGGCTGGCGTTATCTAGAGGACGACCTCCCTCGATAGCATAACCCGGTGGGAGTGGAAGACAGAATTTCAACAGAGAAATTAGCAAGAATATTGGGAAGAAATAATGCAATACGAGCCCCTTAGACAAGAAAAATTAACAAATTTAATCAAAACAAATTAAAAGCGGCAATTCCAATTCAATCTAAATTATGTCAACAGAATTTAATAGCGTGTCTAATTTGGATTTAGTTCATCATAATAACGAGTGGTAAAAGAGCGCAATGTCCACGACTGATTGCATCACCTTTTTCCCTTGACCATGTATCAACGTCTTCCTGTTTCCTTGAGCCTTCCTATTCTCTACGCTTCATCCCCTTCATAGACTTGCTAGTCCTTTATTCTGAGCTCGTCACTTCTTTTTTCGGACTTCCGTCTTCGGACTGTCCCGTCTCTCCCCATAAAGCTGTTCCTTAATGATGTTCTCTTTCAGAAATTGTGCGTCCTAGCACTAAACCCTGTCTTTATTTACAAGACATCCACCTGGTCCCCTTTGTGTTTAACGAAGAAAGCACTATTCTTTTTAGGCGTCCTCAGAGTTAAATATCTCCTCTCAGGAATTTTAAGACTAAAGAATTGCGACTAAGGTCGTCACTTTAAATTCACATTATTTTCAACGTGTACGCCTTAATTTGGTCTGGCCAATCGTAAGCAGCGGTTCCTAAATTTTTCCCAAGATAATCATTTCTTCCGTCAAATTTTAGACAGCAGTGAAGTACGGGTATATCAATTTCCCTTTGGAAATGATAATCTGACATGGTTTCCTGTCAGGTGGTCATGGTTGGTAGCTCATATGTTTACTTTCATAGGACAGCGTAATAATGCCTTGGAGAACTAATTGAGTCATGAATTCTAGCCTTTCAAGTTTTAACACTGTCATGGGGGAGAAATGAAGAAACCTCGAAGTGACCTTTCACAAAGACTTTTGTGGCTTAAATGTGATAAAATTTTAATGCTCAATGCATTCAACTATAAGATTCAAAATTCAACAATTTACAGCTAGGTAAAATTGTCGTTACAAATGAAATGTTTGAACGACTTTTTAAAAGATGTAATTTTATTGCTGATTCGTAAGGCCATGACCTCATGTCAGTGTTAGTAAGATCTCCAAAGTGTCGTCGATATCGACTTTAACCAAACAATTCGTGGTTCACTGTTATACCAACCGCGCCGGTGGCCTAGTGGTTAGACCGTCCGTCTCGGAAGCACGAAGTTCTGGGTTCGATCCCCGGCCGAGTCATACCAAAGACTTCTAAAAATGGTACTAACAGCTGCCTCGCTTGGCGTTCAGCATTAAAAGGTTAGTGTTAGGACTTGTCGGCCTGGTGTCAGGATAATGTGACTGGGTGGGATATCATGCTACATGTCTGCAGCATGATGCCCCGGTGCTAGACATCACTATAAACTGCTACACTGCAGACATCGTAGCGATATGACTGAAAAATTGTTAAAGCTACGTTAAAAATCCTAATCACACACACACACACACACACACACACACACACACACACACTTATACCAAAGCGGGTACGTCTGTTCTCTAAGTCTTTCCTATGTCAGTGTTTAAAAGTTTCCCATCATTTCGAGGTATACACCCAGTTATTTGAACGTACTATGTATAAGTGGATCGCTTTGTGCAAAACTGTGTTCTTAAGGAACATATTTTGCTAGCATACATACGTTTCTATGGAAACATGTTTTGACTTGCCGAAAAATATAGCATAGCGATATCATTCAGAATCATCTCCACTCCTTCCTTTTCAAGTTGTTTACTGAGACCTTTGATATATTGACTCGAGTCTAGGTGTAAAATGAATAAACAGGACTAGCCATGCGGCCTGTGCCGCAACACAGCTTGCATTCCCGATAGAAAATGGCCTGTCACCGAGACGGACAAGTCTAACAAAAAGTGGAATATTATAGTATTTGTGACTTCGCCTGGCCTTATATTTTTTAGAGCCAGTTACTCCTGTTGTTGAGTCTACTACAGTACATGTATACTCGATTATTATGGGCTGGTTACGAAGGCTTTAACATAGATATTACATGCAAATATTGGATATCTATTTTATTGTCCGTGAACCTACCTACCTACATACAAACATACATACATACATACATACATACATGCATGCATGCATGCATACATACATACATACATACATACGTACATACATTGTATGTGAAGACTTCATTCGTGGTTAACTGAATAATTGTACATTAATTTATATGGTATTGCTGTATCAGAAAATATTTTTTAAACCGGACTTTTTTTTACTCATCATGAGTGAATCGCACTGCTGTGTTCAACTTTCATGCTATGTCTGAATCAGTTTTCAACGCTCAAGTAAGTGCCGGTTTCTAAATTTTTAAACGCCTTATCACACAATTTCCCATGCAGTTCCCACAATATAATTATGAAACCGTTGTAAGATATATGAATGAATGGATATCTTCGCTCGTTCTCTTTCTGGGGATGACGGAAAAGCATTGCTTATTCAGAGACCTTTAATTTGAAGAATCGTTTCAATATAAAGGGTTACTGATAAAACTTTGCGAACCAGCTTAGACACTTTGTAAACCTTCTCCTCCACCACCACTCAGATAAACCAGGTCATGTTGATTGCAGACTGCAGTCGTAACTCAAACTAAAATTCAAACGCAGTTTACTTTCAATAAAAAATTTCAAATACATTATGTATTCCGCCTACAATTACAGTGGTCTAAAAAGGAGCAATAATTTTGCTTCGAACGACACGCATTAAGAATTTTTGTCTGTTTATAGACCACGCGTATCATCCCAGCTGCTTAAAATACATGAACAGTTTTCATAGTTATATCCAGGTCTTTAACACTTAAATAAATAAATTGAAAAAATTGAAAAAATAAATAAATATCTCTCGGAGAAAGCGGAGTTATGCACACTCAGTCAGACTAAAGAATTACTCTGGAAATGTAGCAGTCATAAATACTGCACGCGTGATTAGCAAAAACCCTAGCCTAATATAAATTGCCTTTGATATGATTATCAATGAAATGTTGTTGACAGAATGATGGGAATCGAGAGAGGTTTACTGACCAAGAGCTGCAATCCACTTGCAATGGCACGCCCTTTAAGAATGGTCGCTCTCACTGTCGTCTGCGATTTGCCACGAGCTTCGCTCTGCTCTGCCGTTCTCACATCCTTTGATTGAACCTTTAAGTGGGCTAAAAACTACTAATGAATCCAACCGAAGTGGATATGATTTGAAAAACAATCCATACCGAAATCCGGTAAAGCAGTGATGATTTGGATAGGAAAAAGTGGAGAAGGATATAAAATTTCAACAGTATTCGTGGACTAACTTTCATGTTTTCACTCGTTCTGCCAAATTTTGAAAAACAACAGTGTTTTCCAACATGGTAAGAAAGGGTTATTATTTTGTGTATTTTTAATGCTGTGCTTTTTAACTTTGAACACATTGTGCATGTTAATTGATATTACTTGTCATTATGCTAGCTGTTTTCGTATACTACATTTATAAGATACTTAGACTGGTGCCTTTTTATCACACGTTTTTGTCTTATGAACCAAATTAGCTATTGCATATTGGTAGCGTCATCGATGACGCAAAAATTGTATATTATCTAACTCTTTCTCGGCCTGACAGGTAAATGCCCACACGTTCTCACAATTTGGCAATCAGCCAAGAATATAGTTTTCCATGAAACACATTTATTAAGAATATAGTTTGCAATGAAACACTTATATCAAGAATAGGTTTTCGATGAAACACTTTTGTCAGAAACATAGCTTATAAATAAAGACTTTTATGCATTATCTTCTTATGCTATTTGTATCAGTTGGTCAATTTTAAATTTATTTTCTTTTTGACGATGTCAATTGATTGATTAATAGACGCAGGTCATTGCAGTAATTTCTAATTATTTGTTTTCAATGTACTGTATTAACAAAAGTTGCAATATATATATATATATATATATATATATATATATATATATATATATATATATATATAGATAGATAGATAGATATATAGATAGATAGATAGAGAGAGAGATAGATATATAGATAGATAGAAAGATAGATAACCTCCAAGAGCATATTGCATATCTGTATTTTTGTTACTTGTATGCTATAATCTGAAGATACGAGTTCACGGAAATTTGTACAAAACGATGATTACAAATATATCGATTTGTACTGCAATGCAGGCGTTGTGCAGAAAAAGAAATCACACGCCAAACATTCTTGTTGATAAAATGGCGTCTGTTGCAGTTACTGACAGGTTCGAGTTGATGGAACATATAATTTTATGACCATTTCATTTCAGCCGGTCTCAAGCTTGATCGTGTGCCCAACGTTTCTGGATATTTCTTTTCCTTGAAAATTCTTACAGATATCCAACAGAGGCTTTCGAGCTACATTAATCTCCCCGTAATGATTTTGTTTGATTATTGTGACCGTCGTCACGTAAACAGACTCTGTACAGCATCGATATCACATGAATGTTAGCTGCTTATCTGAGTGGTAAATATCTCCTTAATGTAAAACAACTGCATGGATAATTTCTTTACGTGCATGGTATATCTCTTGACATCAGAACTAAAGACTGTTCTTCTAAGATAACCGTAATGGTTCCAGTGCACCAAATGCCAAAATGATATGTAATATTATGAAAATACAATCGATTTTCACCGCGCTACAACCTAGATTCTTGAAAGTATAGCATTGCAGGTTCAACGGATTTAAACTGTAACCGAGTCCAAATTCCTGTACACATTGTCACAAATAGATAGCTTGAGCCAAATCGTATCTTTCCAGGGTCTAAAAGCTTGCAGCTTTAACTAAGTTGTTGTTAAACTGTCTCTTTTATAACTGAGGCAGTGAGAGTGGATCCACACAAGGTTTGTCATATTGGGTGGATGCACACAAGGTTTTGCATATTGAGGCAGTGAGGGTGGAACAAGGGCTGTCATTGGCTCTGATCAGGATAACTTGGATCACTTCATGGCTGATTAGCATTATGGAGCATGATACCATTCTTTTATATCAATTTACTTCCTCTGATAGTGGAATAGAAAGCATGTCTCTGCGTCTTCACCTGATTTATACTCTTATTAAAGTTTAATTAAAATCATTACGAATGTTTTCGACTGAGTTCTACTCTTGTTCCTTGTTTGTAGATATAACACTCAGCATATTTTACTTTGTCATTGTTTATAATCAATGGATTGTGGTGCATTATGTAATTATATTTACTGTAAAGCATTGCTATATCAAATCAAGTGTCCTCACAACTGTTCGGTGCTGTTATATGGCCTCTTGGATAAAGCAAACAGGAGAACATGGAAAATGTTACCGATTTTGAGGAGACAGCTACCGAATCTTGTCCATATAGGTTGTTGAAATCGAACATGGAACCACCGAGATGCGTAGATAATGCATGATTACTACAGCGCACCTAGCGCGTAGTTTCTTTCCATCCTTTTACTGATGTTATTAGATATGTTCCAAGTAACTTTGATCAGTTTTACATTTGTATTAAACCTATTTTGCTAAAGAATATGTAAGCTTAAATGTACTATTGTACCAACAATCTTGATGTAACAAAATCATATAATCCAGAATGTCGTGGAACTTATTCACAATAATTCCAAAATATTGATTTAATCCTAACACCAATGTGCACTTTGTAATTTCAATGAAGAATTTAAACGAATTAACCCTCTCAAATTATAATGTAAACACTTAAAATTGATTCAACAGATAATGATGTTTAGATATGGAATGAGTAATTCCGAAGTAAAGAACTTTTGTATATAAAAAAAAGTCTAACCCACAAGAAGAGGACGAGGATGGGGGTCAAAAGTTAATTTCCAGAACATTCTAAGTTGTAAAGAAGATCTGCTCTTTTACCGAACTTTTAATTTAAAAAAAAAATGACACATGTCAGGTTGACAATGTTTCTCCGAGGGGCAAACGAATGTCCTGATATCAGGTCTAAATAAACATGTTTACAAACAAAGTCACACTATCTTAAAGTACTAACCCACAATTATGGACAAAATTAGCTATTTAATATCTTGTGTAAAAAGTTACACTTATAAGATATAATCATGGAAGATAAACACACAGTATAGTACATAACAATGTTTCCTAACTTTGTTCATTTATTGAATGATAAATTTCTTAAGCGCTCATGCAACGTGCTTGTGTCTAGTTACGACACCTATCTACCATCTTGTTCTCATAACCAAGCGAAAACCCCCGTTACATTTTGGTCGGTACATGGACATCACACGAACAAAACTAAGTTGCCAAAACTGGCCAAACAATGATCACATGTTTATGGTCAAGCATCGCCAAAACGATGCCCTGATCATGCAAGAAGCCACCGTTTTCTTTCAGTCAGAACACCTCCAGGCCATTTTCCTCGGGCCAGAAATAAACTACCGCCTATATACATTTGATATGTGTTGATGATTTGTCTCTAGCAGAGAGCGCTACATATGTTGCGACGGAATATGACTAAATCATTCCCATTAAGACCTTGACCCCTTTGGCCACAATACTATCCCATGTAAATAAAAGTTGTTTTGAATATTGTTCTCAATGGCGACGAGTTACATCCTAGTTTTCTTTCTAAGCTGGACGTAAGAAACCGAGTACGTTCATATTGTTTTACCGTGTGAAGTCGTGTCTCTGGACGAAAGGACAGCATAAGCACGATACAAGGATGTAGCTATTTTGACGTGTGCATCTTGTGACGTCAGCCACACACGATATTAGAAGGAATATGTGCTGCTTGAGTGTAAGTTGTTTCATGTTCAAAGTGCTGTCTCTCATGGCCATTTTCAGTGTGCTATTCCATATTTTCTTTGTATTTTCTTTTTGTCCGTCAAAGCGAGAAAAAACAGGGATTTTGACGCGGATCAGAGCCATCTTACTTGTCTGCGTGGGTTTGAGTTTCGGGTTCGGCTAATGTGGGCTTGTGAGAAAGCTTGCCAGTAGCTTCTTGTGGGTTGCTGATTCTTTCTTGGATTTTCCCGGGTTTTTCCTCCACCATTTATACAGGCCGCCGTGTGTAGCCTATCTTGTGCTGAAAATGGCGTTAAACCCTACAACAACAACAAGTAACCAAATGAGAAGGCAGCAAACGATCTGTTTCCTTAACGCATATGGACCAAATAACAGGTCAGTTAACCTTTTTCAAACTAAGAAGTATATTATTAACTGAAAGAATCTTTAGAAGTTTGTAATGATTCAATTCTTTAGTAGTTTAATACAATGAGAGAATTTTGTCACATGATCTGGTCAAGTCACATGTTTGTTTCCTTCAAGCTTTGCCTCTGTTTTTTCTTATTTTTACAGAGGCAAATCTTTTTTTTAATAAAGTTTTCCCCTGACTTTCCCAAATAGTAATTCTTGTCATAAACAATATGTGTGCCTTATGAAAGGTTGAAAGAATCTGCAATTTTCTTGATTCTGACATCTTAGTGATAGTACTTTATTTGGGTTGGGGAGAGCACAGCTAGGACTTGCTTCTGATGCGCATCTTATAGAATATTGATAGCCTGAATGACTATTTGACCCTTATACTAAATTACACAGAGAAAGAACTGATCACGTTTTAGGAGTCTGCTGTTAAAAAATTTCATAAGTACACGTTCAAAAAATAGTCACGCATGACATGAAAAAAAATTCATTTCTTTACTTCAAGGGCAGGCATGATTAGTCTATTAAATTTGTTTCCCCAGCACGTGCAAGCCTTCATTTGTATCAACTGTTTAAGACATTACATAGGTTTCCCAATAGTGATAATAGAAATAAATGCCTTTGCAAGAAACTAAATGATATGGCAGTGCGACATAGAGAAAAACCAATTTGGCATATGCCTTGCTCACTTCTGAATGGTGCTCAAAAGCTATAGAGCGTACCTTGTATGAAATTAAAAACGTCTACCTCTGCGGAATATCCAGAGTTTTCACCGGAAAGGTCAACAATGTTCTGACTGAGAGTTGGTTCCTAAGAAAATGCTTCCCATCTGACCTGATAGCCTCTCTCGTAATATCACTGCCACCATGCAAACAGATACTTCTTGTTGAAATGCATTTCCTTGCTTTTACATAATTTTTCAAAGGATTCACAGCAAGTAACGGAATTGTTAAACATTTAGCCGCCAGCTATTGCACTGTTATTGTGAACATTTTCCCCAAAACAAGTCAGCGCAGAACTGACTTAATGATGACTGAAAACTCGGCTGACCTATAAGTGATATGCTTTCTGATGGCAGGGGTGTATTTTACCTACGTCACTGGATAGCATTTTAATTTCACAATTACTTCACAGTTGGTACCTTTGTATGTTTCATCTTCGCATGCTAGAAATGAATCTGATACGTAAATAGTGGTCATTTTTAAATGCCTTCAAGTCCTTGTTGTTATATCGTCATGGTAATTTCGTCGACGTTACAACGATAAAGGATTAGCATTATCAGCAGCGTATGCCATGGTTTGGTGTTATTTATGCCGAGTGAGTTTTCCAATTTATCCATTAAAAGAATACAAGGATGTTCTAAATAGATCTCAGTTTTAGTCTGTCCAATCTGTATCTGCATAGAATATTTGCAGATATCAGTCTAAAATATACCCCTTTTCTAATCATTTGCGACAAACTAGGAAAACGTAGAAAAATATGCCCCTTTTCGGATCACTTAGATCAGTCTAAAGAAAATACAATAAAACTAGATCAGTCTAGAGAAATACTCTAAAACTAGATCAGTCTAGAGAAATACTCTAAAACTACGTACCTTTTCAGATTTCTTAATTCAGTCCAGGGAAAATACTTTAAA